>QFET01025571.1:0-20469 GCA_003316355.1 Tuber calosporum | reverse complement strand
TCATCTTGAAATATCTGTTGATGTGATCCTTTGGTACCTTCGCTTCAATAAACCAGCGCACAAGCTCAAAGTCAGACTTGGTTCTGAATGGTAGCCACATATCGTCTTCACAATTTTCTCACTGTACAACGTCCAGTATAGATTTCCCCGCAGTGGTGGGTATCGTCGGTATGGGTAATCCAACCCATGGTGCCCTTGCCTCAGTATCAGAACAATTGTCGCTTTCCACCTCTGAATCGCCGGTGTTTGCGTCACTGTCGAGCTCATTTTCGTCTATATTCAGTTCAATTTCAGGGAATTCGTTACCGATCGGTCGAAAGGTGCTCAGAGTCTACCAGCAGCGTGATCTGAGTTGGACGTTCTTCGTCGCAAAATGGCTGTTTGAGTTTTCTCCGAGATTGTACAAAGTCAAAATGTGCAGTTTCCATATGGTTTCTATACCATGTACTGGACTTGTATTTTTTCCTGAAGTACGGGCACTGGGACTCTTGTACCATTCTGTAAGAAATTAGTTTTAACGGCAAACAGCACAACGAAGATGCAGACAAACCAAACTTACTTTCAGGACTGGTCTGACCTTGTACTTAAAAAAGTGTGACTATCAGATAGCTAGTTTCTAGACCGGAGCTGCACTTTAGAGATAGATGGTACACGAGAAAGTACCAATAGAACGAACCTCGTCCCACTAGATCTTAGAGTGAGAGATATGGCAGGGGGAGAAAAAAAAAATTGAAAACTATCCAGATACACGGTATGGCCCGTGGGCGCTGATGTGTTTTTTCTCACCTACCCTGGAGCAAAATTGGAATGAGGGCACAGATCCTGTCCGTTCTTCGGCCCTAAACTCCCTCCCAACAACCTAACCCGAACTAGGCTCAGGGCTTTTTATCCTGAGAACATCTTCCCTTGATTTTCTATATTTATCGTAGCACAAACAAGGAGAATTTATCTTTGAGATCCAGAACGTTGTTCAGCTCATTGGAGACTTTGAAAATGCTAAACATCATGTCAAGTGCCTATACGTGAATTTCCCTTATCCGAACCTATACCAAGACAGCAGGGGTAGTCCCCAGCCCACCAATCATATCGCCGTACCTCAATCCTCTCTTGAAAAGCTTGTTCATGTTTGTTCGACTTACCTTACAAGTGTACAAGCTTACTTTATAACCTTATTGTAACCGTTTGCCTGTACTAATTTGTACAGGCTCAGAAGACGTTCAACATTCAAGATGTGACATTCAAAGGTCTCTTTCAAACTTGTCAGAATCACTAGAACTCTTGATATAGCGACAAATACCTTGAATAGTACGTTCTTCCTTGTTATATAGACCTGCTCTACCCTGCCCTTTCTCTTTCTTCTTCTTCATTCACCAAATCCTCTTGCAGCCTCTAAACGTCCTTTACGAGCCTCAAACAACGACTTTTGTCTTTACAATAACATCTTATACTGCCGGTACGGTAATTCTTTTGCGCGATCATAAAGTCTCACTCACACTTCACGCCAACCCATAGTAAGTCTCATACATCGTTCCTAATGTCTAAAATGAGCCGTTCTCAGGCCTTTCTTTAGCTACCGTATACTGATCGCTGTGCGCAGAATAACTTACCGTTAAAGCCCTCAGTCACTTCGCCCGTTAGCTTTTCTAGCGTAGCTTTATCATCCCGGGCATCTTTTTTAAACCCTCGCTCATCCCCGCGAAAAATCCAGTGACGGTAGAAACAACCGTTTTCGACCCCACAAAGGTAGGTTTATTACCTGTTTCATCACCCTAGACTCTTTCCTTTCCTTCCTCATCCCCCAAGAACAAACAAATACAAACCTTTGAAGCATGGCCTTCAACTGTTCCTTCGGGGACGGGTGAAGGCCTTGTTGATCCTGTGCGCGGCTCGTATGGGCTACTCTACGGCTTTTCTTAATGGGAAATAATAACTAATCGCTACTCTAGAGATAGATTAGTTGCTCAGCATTTTCGGCTGCAAATCTTCTTAAAGTTAGTCCCCAGCGCGTCTTATCGGGACCTTTTCCAAGATAGATTAAGTACTGATGACAATTCGCTAGATCTCGTGCAATTTTCCGTCCTCTTCTGCACGAAAAGAACATCCTTTCTTAATTAACGTTAGTCCTCTGTGCGTCTCATTTTCTCCTTTTTACGGAGAATCTGATTGGTTGCTAGCATGCCACGTCCCACTACTGCCGAGTTCCGTACTGAGCTCAATCTTAATGGTGCTTGAGGCACTCTCGCTGGGAGGCGATACCGTGCCCTTCGGACATTCATTCTGGGGAAGTTCCAGGAGAAGGGTATCCCCAGCCGTAGACAGGCCGGCGATATCCTCTGGGGTCAACTCAGAAATGAGGTCGTTGCTCACACTACCATCCAAGGCTTTCAAGCCAGATTCAATTCACCTCAGAACGGCCTATATCAGGCATTCCACGTCGCCCTGGATACTCTCATCATTGACGTGCTGAAGAAGGGAGCCGAGTCTCAGAGGAATACCAGACTCAATTCCGATGATGAGCACGCTGATGAGGATGAGGGCGCCAGCGGTGCTTCGGGTTCCGGATCGGGGTGTGGAAGGGACGTTGCTCGTCCCCAAGGAACTCTTCACGAAGAGAGACCGGTGCGCATAATATTCTTTGAGACGTCAGGTGCCGTTGCTGGGCAGGCTTGCCAGCTGCCCTTGGTTGTGCACAGTAGCAATACGCTAAACAAGACTTGGCTGGCGATGCTCTGGTACTACACTTTGCAGGAGCTCAGCGAAGCTGACTGTCGGTACCTGGATAATCAGGAGCACCCCTGACAGTTCATTGGGATTCTTCGCGACATTCAAGGGATGAATGTCACCCCGGATGTTACCGACCAAATCAAATTGATCGACGACGATCAAGTTTATGCCTGGCTTCGTCTCTCCCAGTGCACCACCCTCACAGTTGCTTGCTTCCTCCACCGCGATCCTGCTGTTTCTGCCGACAGTGGCGACGCCGTTCGTCCCAATACACCTCGTGATGGGGGCAATCGGCGCTATCTCGACCCTGGACAATTCGATGTCGCTGAGTTCTACCCAGAGCCTGATTCCGACTCTGATGTTGGGGAGGACATTGGGCGCCGCGCAAAGCGCAGATAGGCCTTTCCCAGGTCTCATGCTGGCTGGCAGAAGAGGATTCTGAGCAAAGATCGGAAGGTCATTAGGTTCCAGGGGCACTCCCGGGAACTCATCTCTCGCGCTCGTGTTAAGCTGGGAGCAGCTTATATGAACCTTTACGATGGACCAGATGTCCCAAATGTGGCTCTGCCTCCTGGCGTTCCACCTCCGGGGTGTGAGGCACCACCTGTGGGTGGCGATGGCGATGGCGATGGCGATGGAGACCGAGACCGGGATGGGGGTAATTAGGATGCGCAGGGTCTTCTTGGGTTTTCGGTTGGGTTTCTTTGTTTTACGGGGTTTCTTTGGTTTTGTTTTCATTTCTATCAGCTACTTAGGGGGTCTCCAAGGCTAATTTGTACCTGGCTGCGTCTTCTTTAGACCTACGGATCGCGGTTCATTTGTTCTATGAACCTTTTTACTCCCGCTCCAACCTGTATCTCTTCTGCGCTTATTTTCTGGAGCTTATTTGTTTTTGCCAGTGTACGTCTTCTTTGGGCCTTCGGGTATTTTTTGTTTCAAGGACTTTCCTACTTTTGCTACAACTTGCATCCATTTGGCGACGGTTTTGTAGAGCTTATTTGTTTGTACCGGGATACGTCTTATTAGTGCCTGCATATGTGTTTTCCTTGGTTTCATGGGGCTTTCTTCTATTTTTTTGCTTTTCTGCTTCTATCTGCGAATCATTTTCTTAATCCTGTCTACGCTGTTTTACAGCTTCTCTAGATCCTATCCTGCAGTCTTAGATTTTAGTGTTCTTAATGGTTTTTTTTTTTGAATTTAGCCGGTGAGATATAAAAGTTTTCTGAAATGCTAAACGTCCCCTTTCTTCCTGATCTCATCCTAGTATGTATAATCTAATCTTTTGGAAATCATAAGTTATGCTCGTTCAACCAAGTGACCAGGCATATAAAATCCTGTTCTATCAATCCCGAATAGATAGTCTCTATCCGGCCTGGAGCCATCCGTGCACATAGTAATTGAAACATTCGGCGGCCAAAAGGCTATAGTGTGGACTGGGTACATGCCAATGATTTACACGGACCTTGGGCCCATGCCAAATCTGTGCTCTAGCATATAGCTCCTTCATCCCTGGGGACGCTGTGAGTTCCTTCATCACTTGCAGACCTTTCACGTATTAATCCAATTCCTCCACGC
Source organism: Tuber calosporum (assembly GCA_003316355.1). Taxonomy (NCBI): domain Eukaryota; kingdom Fungi; phylum Ascomycota; class Pezizomycetes; order Pezizales; family Tuberaceae; genus Tuber; species Tuber calosporum. Next base: position 16,170 of record QFET01025571.1, on the reverse strand, counting down.
ACTCTAAATATTTTATATACACAAAATTATGACGGGAAATACAAGCAGAGGTGAGTTCTGCTGTTCAGAGGCCAAAATGAGCTCACCTGAAACTTATAATATAACACTTGACTACGGTACCAGTAGTCCCCAGAGCTCAGCCATCATCATCGAGATCTTCTGTATCCTTTGTAGAGAGTTGCATGCTAGCACGAGATAGACAACGACCTGTTAATTCATTTGATGAGGAAGAGGAGCTTACGGAGGTTGACAAGGATGATGTTCCCTTTGGCCCCAGAAGGCTCGAAAAACGTCCAGTAGAACTACTGGTGGAGCAACAGCCACGGAGGATAAGGAGCCGGTTGAGATTTGTGAGTGAATCTGATGACTTTTAAAATTGCATGCTAATATGGAAGAGCACTCAGGGCTCCCCATCACCGGCTCTGAATGGCCCTTCACTAGGGCTTTCGTCACAGCAGCAGGCAGCACAATTGCATTCAGGCCATCTCAGAGTAGATTCGTCAAACCTTTCACCCTTTGATGCTGTAGGGGAAGGAATAGTGCCGTCCCATTCGGAGCGTCGTATGGCTAATCTGGACTTTCCGGCGTCTGATATTGCACTCTCGGTAACCGTATCATCAAAAAGCAAGACCTTGCATAGGGAGGAAAGGACAATCTTTGAGAACACAGCTAATATGGTACGGTACCACACATGGTTTGTTAATACCTTCGTAAAGCCTGCCGAAAACGATATGCTTCTCAAAAGCTATTGGGTAAAGGCAGCTACCAAGTTGGGTTAGAGAGACAGGGAGATCGGGAAGTCGGCAATTACTTTTGTACCTCTTTTGAATATCCCGGAACGTCCCCTTTGGGACGATGAACGGCTCATTAGATACATTTAGTTGAAATCGAGGCAGTCCAGTGCCAGGTCACACTTAGCTTCAGAGTCCAAAAATACGGTTGAGGACCTTTATGACTTCGCGTATAAAACACGGACCAAAATAAAGGCACGGGCTACCTATTTGCTGGAAAATGGCTGGTTCACATGCCATCTAAGTAAACAAGAGGTCAGTAATATGCAGATCGTCCCCAATGAGACGCGAAAAGGCATACCAAGGCAGGAATGTGGTTTTTGGTTTTCTGCGCCGGAGATAGCAAAACTATTGTTTTATAAGTGGTACCAGGGTAGGAGAATACGTGGGAGGACCGATAAAACGTTTCTTATTCGTACTAGCGACGTCCTAATATGCCTTACAATGGCCTGTATGTATAATGCTTTGAAGGCTTGGAGTTCCAGATCGTTTGTTCAGCCCCAGATATCTCAGCTCTGACAGTACAGAGTTAGTTATAACCTTTAAAGGTCCTAATAAGACATTCTAAAGGTTATCGTACTCACAGAGAAAATTTAGATGTTTATCTCCCACAGCGTGCAACCTGGCAAGGGCTGCCCCCAGAGGTGAGAAGGAAACTCGTAGAAGAAACAAAAAAGTGCATCAAGAGGATGCTGCCGGATAGTCGGTTTGTTCACGATCAGGAGTCTTGCGCCCCACTTGAGGATAAGGAAGCCGCGGCATATATGGAGTTAGAGATTTCAAGGGATAAGTAAAGCGAGGTGGAGGACAATAATTCAGATCCTGAAGATGGGGATGAGGTTGAGGCTCAAGAGGCGGGGTGGGTTGAGGTCGAATACCGTCCTATTCGAAATAAATGTAGTATTAAAATAAAATAAAGAAATAATTGGAAATATGTATTTATTTATAATATACTACTTAAAGTTAGACTACAACCCAATTGGAAAAACTAAAGCTCAGTGAAGGTCACGTAGAGCTGGGCAAAGGCCCCTAAGAGCCGTGAAGAAAGCACTAGTACGGCGATGGAGTGAAGGAATACGACGAGGCAATGGTGCTGCGACAAAGAAAGAAATTTAGGAACTGGATAGTGTTATCATAAGACCGTGGGTTGGGCAGTCATAGGGCAGAGTTGGGAAGTGGAGGGATTGAGGTGACGGCAAGCATCATGGATGAAGAGACGAGCGACTGCGTGAAAAGGACGAGAATCGTCCATGTAAGTATTGAATACGCGAGGAGAAGTAGTGGTGTAGATTTAGGTCTAGGTGTAATGGTGAAGGGAAGGAGAGAAATAAGCGACGGTAGCGAGAAGCAAGAAGACAACAAGGGGAGGTAAGTTTGGGACGTTCAAAGGCAGCAAGGGTTTGTGTATAGCTGGGCATAATATGGATGTGTGAATCAACGCTGGGGGGAGTGCATTTAGGCCGTAGGGAGGCATGATTGAGTCGTGGGGCAAGTGTCCATTACGGAACAATCCAGGGGAAGGGAGGTAGGGCCGGATAAACTAGTGTGGATGAGTCAAAGCGTGATTGGATCGTGCAACAGCTCAAAAGGGACGGACAATGTCCTGAGTGAGCCGGATGGCAACGAAAAGAGTGAGTAAAAAGAAAATACCGCAAGACGCCGGAGCTATCAGGAGTTGTGGGGTCATGGATACAAGATACAACAACTTGAGTTTTATAATTTGGCCCCCTATCCCTCACATGCCTCATGAGGGATAGGGGGAAAAAGGTAACTTTTGCTGATGGTCCTACTGGTAAGATATTTCAGAATTAATCCAGATCAAAAACGGGTTTGTGGATATCAAAGGATATCCTGTCATCAGCTGGTAATCTTCTTACTTCAACTACTCCAGGGCAGGAAGCACGAAATCTGAAAAAGTGGTAACTTTGAATTCCTTTAAGCCCTTTTAAAAAAGGATTCAATGCTAACTCCCAGTTATGAACCATTGTGTCTGGTGGATAATCAAAGCAGCGAATTGCCTTAATCTTTCCACATTTGTCGGTATTGTCGACCAAGGTTGCATACATCGCGGGGGTCCAAATATCACTTCAGTCGGCTTTCTGCTTAACTGTCCCAAACCCACGGTCTACAATATTTCGAGTTTGTCCTTTGATTTGAAATCCGAGAATAACTTCTTCCTGCTCTTGTGTTGCTACTAGCCAACTGAGAGACCAAAGCATTCCTTTAATCTTGTTTTGGCCTCAACAGTTGTCAGCCCAAAGATGGACTATTAGTTGAAGTTCGGACATAGCAGTAAGAAAGCAATGTAGGATCGATATAACCTGTTTGCTCCTTTTCCCTGTTGTGCTTCGGTAAACATAAGGTGATAATGCTGATCAATTGCATCATCGACAATTCCAAATACATGAAGCTTAAACATGGACCAGTAGTACCACTGGGATGGCTGTTGTGGTACTTTGAGAATTTCAACAACTTGCTGGAAGTCAAAAGAGATGCAACTGCAGTCTGCATAGCCTTCCTTAAAAGTTCAATATCAGATTTATAAGCAGCTCGACATGCACGGTACTCCATGCGATGACACTCCAGCTCTTCTTCACTACTCTGCTGCCTTACCTGAAATGCACTATGGGCCTTTGATGGTTCCTCCAAGTCAGAAGTGTGTGATGGCCTTGGTAGTCAATGGTTTTTGAGTATAGTACACTGATCGCATACGTTTTTGGAGGGTTTACGAATCCTCATAAGGGGTAGGATTGGATCAGATTTCCAGGTCCTATAAAACTTCGAAAAAGAAATCGAATCTGTTGTGAGATCGTGGCAGTTCGAATCTAGGCTTTGCTGATATATCGCTCGATATGAAAGATGTAATGGCAGGGAAATAATTCTTTCTAACTCTATATATCTCGTTATTGCCCCTCCAGTTAATCTCTGCTTATAGGCTCTAGTTGCGATAACTTCTCCTTCCTCTTCCTTAAGCTTTACAAGGAAAGTAACAAGGTTTTCAGTAATTGCATCTGCAATCATATTATGAGGCACATGTTTGAGATTGCTATGCTTCTTTGGAATAGGCATTTGAGATTGCCGCAAATCGTGGATTAAAGCATAGAGCGTTCCGCATGAAATATTCCAGAATCTTCTGAATACATTTTGACAAACTGTGTTAACAAAGGGCAGTAGATACTGGATTTGCCACCGCATACGCTTGCGTGGACGTGTACTGGCGTGGTGGATACGAGGACCTTGTAAGACTTGCTGGTAACTTGATAATTGAAGTGATAGTAGGTATGTTATCATAATTTGCTTCTGGTATTTTGAGAGTCCATCATGGTATGAAAGCCATTTACTCCATACTTCAGGATCTGCCTTCTCGATAAATTGCTGGGAGCAGGAACAGCAGTTTAGCAACACTTGTAAGCATTTAGTGGAAGCCTCAACTAGCTCTTGGGACTCATCAACTATTTCAGAATGTATTCTTAGTCCAATGCAGCTCTCTCTCAAGTCACACTACTTGGATTCTAAACTTACCTGTTTTCGCTGAACAACTATCTTCACTATGATTATCTTCAAAATATGCAGACCATTGATTATTACCTAAATCGGGTTGTGATTCTAGATTGCTTAGAGTTTGATCCACATTCGAACTACTGTAATCGAAGTCTGTCACAATATCTGTGTTGATAATATGTAAAGTAGGAATATTCATGATTGAGGAATTGTGTTGTCTAAGGATTTGATTAAACCGGATTTGAAGGAGTAAAGATTCTATGATAATCCAGTACTTGATAATTATTTCAGAGCATTATACTATCATCCAAGTTTTAAGGAAAATATCTCTACATTAACCCTAATATGAAGCCTAACTGAACTAGTGTTTACCCTAATAACTGCCAAGTTTTGTTGCATAGCAATCCTTGGTATTGTTTTATAATGTCAGTAAAATTTTATAAAGTTTCTCACTTTGAAGACTATCTTCAATAACAACAAATTCTACTCTTAAAAATATTTGAATCATTGATAATAGATGGACCTTTATTGTTGCTATATTTCTATAAAATAAAAGTTTTTTAACATAATTGTTAAAATGATACTGGAACATCCATTTCTATGTCAATTGTAAATTTAAATATATTTCAATAAGGCCATAGGATACTCTATCATATACTCAATCCTGAGAACCATAAAGCTAGATTTGTGATAATCATAAAGTTTACTAGTTTTCGCTGAAATGCACCATTTTTAGCTATCTGCTCCTCTATTGGCATTGTGCCATAGGAACTATAGGGTTTTTGCTATCAATACAACGTAAGTATAGGCCTAAGAGCAATAGGGGATCTTCGTCTAGTACCACTCATTGTAATAATATTACTACCTTGGTGGCTGAGATTAGCGCCACACCATATACTGGACTATAATGATAGCCTGGTTATATTCATCCAGCCTACAGAGAAATAGTTACCTGTTGCAAGTCAGCTAATAGCATAGGATTGTAACACTTACCTGAACTGACAATCCTTGGTATAAGCCCATTATGTTTATAAACTAGTTCCTCTTCCTTACAAAAGTCTTGTGTGGTCTGCTTTGGATTATCTACCTGTGAAATTTCCTTGTGTATTACATGTTACATCAATTCTAGAATGTCTTAGAGTTTTACAATCACAGAGGGTGGCTTAGCATGCTTCCCATTCCTGTTTAGTTCAATATTGTAGTAATACATGTAGACTATATTTTTCCTGCACTCACCGTCTAGACCACATTGCAACAGGTTATGCATACTCTGTAAAATATTTCAAATTATGATCCTCAAGTGATACTTATTGGACTGTGAGTAGCTTCAAGCTTCCAATTTCAATATCTGTCCTCGGCTGCAATTGCTGCTTGACCTAAATCCCTTTAATGGTATTATGAGAATTGTAGGAGTCTTCTTTCTAGTTGATAGAAAATTCTTAGTTGTGACAAACCTATAGCAGATTTGAGAACTACCAATTGTTCAATTATCTTCTATGACTCTAGCAGGTTTCTTGTTGACTAAGATAGTCAATTCAAAGTCTTGGAATTGCTACTCTACTTCCTTAGTAGCGGCAATACTAGTTATGAAAGTATAGTTGAATTTCCTAGTATCTAACTCTCATGAATAATCACTTGCTGCCTACTTGTGCTCATTATCACTTTTGTGGATTTCTTGAGTTACATTGACATCTTTGGACTTGATCTGGTTTAGACAATCATTTGTCTTATATCCTGCTTCTTACCAGTAATAAAAGACTCATTCTCTCCTGTATTGATCCATTCCTACATTGCTTAGGTTTTTATACTTCGGAGGTGTACAGTATTCCCCTAGTTCATTTCCTCTTCTGGCAGGTATACTCTTGGTTTCTTATAGAGAGTTCTTAGCTTTGTTAACCTTATTTTCTGAGATGGTTGAAGGGCTACCGCTGCTGCAATAAGCTCCTATCATAAATATTGTGGCATCAGATCCTCCTGCCAACTGGACTAGTTTATTTTTGGTATCAGTACCCATTATTCGAGTTTCAAATTCCTTTTGTGCCTGGGATATATATATTCTAAAAAGTATTGTATTTATGAAGAATTTGATATAGAGTTTGTAGACACTAATCCACAGATATTTCTAGTGCTCCAGCGTTCTTTAAGATCCTTGTTGTCATACCTGCTATAGACAGTTGTATTTTCTACAATTTGAGGAATAGGTTCCGTGTTTTGGTCAATAATGCAAACTGCTGCTTGAAATAGTTCTTCAATTTTTGAAGGGAGTGTAGATTGTCTTCCAATTAACTCCTCAGTTAGAGGTAGGCAGTAAGTAGTCATCTTTCAGTCTAGGAACTATAGTTGTTTAATAAATCCTATGTATCATGAAGGATATCACTATAAGATAATTACTTGTTGAATTTCCTTGAGCCAGTGCAAGAGTTTATCTGGTTGTAGATCTACTCATTCTCTACTATCCTTGGATCTTTTTAGAATCTTGATCTTTGATTTCCCAAGTTGTTATGCGGTGTCAGCGCATATTCTAGATGCTGGATATGCTGGAGAGTGTCAATGGGTTTTCTGCTTCTTTCCGTTAGTTGATGGGGAGTAGTAGACTTATAGAGGTCTTATAGAGTCTGGCTATCTAGCAGAGAGTGTCATTCTCCTTGAAGGTAGTACAGAGTATGTTATATTCCCAAGAGTGTGTTTGAGATAGTTAAGGTTATTGGTCTTAATTCAGGAGCTATTCAGCTCTTAAGAGATCTTGTTGCAATTTATTGGTTTTTAGTTAGCTTTTATGCAGAGATTGTATCAAGGTCTCTAGTTGTAGGAAACTTTGTCTAAGTGCAGGTATATTCTCGTCATAATAATCTTCCCAGGGGGCCAAAATTTGAACAACCCTGGCTTTAAGCCTGTGATTTCCTTGTAAACTATAGAGTATGATATCTTCTGTCTGCAATCTTGAATGAGGCATCAATCCAGAAGTCTCTCCCTGCTACTCCTGTTTCTGCCTGTTTGAATTATATGTAGTGGCACGATCTCATAGCATGAGTACAAAAAAGTACAATACAGTATTAAGAGTATACTATATGCATGCTAGTGTGATAACCATTGTATAATCAAGGTAGATTAGTAGTACATCATTTCGTTAATTAACTAAAATAAAGTAAGCGTCAACTAGCTATTTATACAGGTGCGTATCCTCCTTGTACTCAGTAACAAAGTATGGAAAACAATGTAAGAAACATAAGTGTGAACATGTTTGACCCTGAAAAACTACCAATGCAATCCTAATAAAATATGCATATTCTAAGGTGGTGTGCGTGAAATAAACTGAAGGATAACATATGATAAATGACCGGTAAAAGGTCACTATACATAGAAAGTTAACCAAGAAATCCTGCACATAAGATAAGAAAATTACTCATCATTTCACAATAAATATCATGAAATATAACCGAGAATATAACATATTGTAGTTGTAGTAATCTTCATAGTTTTGTAAGTAAAACTAGAAATAACCATGCAGAAACATAGATAATATTACTAGAGGAAATATACATATTAAACGAATTGGAAAATTTCAACACAACCTAGAAGTCAAGGAAATGTAGGATGATCAATGCTGCCCAGGGTTCTTATACCTAGTAACCAGATATAACAGAGTAGTGTATGTAACAGGCGCTAGCTGTATGAACGGTTATAAAATAGAGCCTAAACGATAGAATGCTATCGCTTTTAGTGTCTAAGGAAGAGCTGCTTAGGGCGAGGACCAGGTGAGTACAATAGAGTGGAATATAGAGCGAAGGAGAACAATGGGATCACCGTTCAAGTAAGTGTATTCCCTGTCTAGGCATCTGTCCGATGTCTGATGTCTGCTGGAAGCTAAGAGACTACTCTTAAATACATGAATTCTTTCCTACAAGAGCTGAGGCTTTGAAAATCCGCAACCACTATCATTACCCGTGAGTGTACAGCTACCGGTATCCTATGGCCCTGCCAGAGTCCTGGAAAGCGAGGGGCTTTTCCACAACACTGCCTCGATCCTACCGCCAGTATACATGACCTATTGCTTCCCTAGGAATTACAGGAGTACAATCCTGCCGATCCTCTAAAGCATACAGTAAGCAGAGTGCCGAAATCTAGACATTTCAGTAGCGAAATCAAATACAAAAGAATTCTAATCAAAAGAATGTAATCTGACAAAAGAAAGGCTAATTAGAGTGGTAATCGAGATACCGGAATATGTACACATATTACATTCTCTAAATCTGAACAAAACCTATCTTCTCCTAAGGCCATAGGCGTCCTCGCAGCTTTCCCAAGGCCAGAGCATAGAATCATCATCAGTGTTGAAGTAGCTATCATCAGAGACTGCAGAATGATATTCTCATCGTTATATGGCTGCCAGAAATTGTTGGATATTATGGTTCTATGGCCAGGAATTGTAGAGACTTCCATAGGCTCCCAAGAGGTCCTGACATAGTGGGAGGTGATCTTAGGCATCGGTTCTGTGCTGGGGTTTTCTTTTCAATATTCGGCTATGATATCCATTGAGTTCTCCAGGTTCTCGATAGGTTCCCAAGAGTTATCTGTCCTTACATACCCTTTCCAGTGTACCAGGAATTCGACTCTGTTGTTTTGTTGGCGATAATCTAGTATCTACTTTGCATCCCTTTATTCTGCATTGTTGATGAGTATAGGTGCCGGCCTATCCATCGTCCCGGATGAAAAACCTATAGGGATCGTTCTCATGATATTCCTTTAGGCATGAGATGTGAAAGTATGGCTTATGATGCTCGATTCTCCAGGGCAATTCTTGCTTAATGTTATCGCTACTAGAGTCATTCTCAAAAACCTTAAAAAGTCCATACCGGCGAGGTTCTAACTTCTTGGATCATCCAGGGGCGGAGGTGTGAGGGTGTCTTCTGACAAGAACTCTGGTGACAATATTGAATGGTCTTCGATTGGGGTTCCTCTTCGTATCTGCTTGCACAGTCTGCCAAAATGTGACCTGCTCTCTGGCCATATCAACTTCAATCCTAGTGCCTTCATGGGTATTCAAGATCTTGACCACAGCTGGTACTTTGCTGGCGGATCTGAAAACAGGATTGAAGAGCTTTCAAAGGTGTCCGTGGAATTCTTGGTATACAGAGATTCCTAGGGATTTATGAGGTCTACCATTCATGGCTGCTGCTATCACTGGGAGGGCATTGGAGCAGTTGTTCTGTCTTTTATTGATGAAGTTCCTCATCATTTGTTTAAGGGTGTGAATCCGGCGGTCTACCTGGACATTGGTTTGGTGGTGGTATTGATTAGCCATTTAGACCTGGATTCCCATCAACTTTATCATCCAAGACCAGAATTTAGAGGTAAAGCGGTTGTCTTAGTCCAGTACTATACTTAAGGGATGTCCATGAACATCAAATATCGCCTTCTGAAGCTTGCTAAATACCTTTTTAGAGGTGGCAGAGTGCTGAAGTGGTATACGATGAGTGTAGGAGGTAAAGCGATCGATAATAACCATTATAATTGTATAGTTGTTGGATTTGTTAAAGGCGCCAGCGAAATTGTTTGCAAGTGTTTGGTAGGCTTCGTCAGGTGCTAGCTGGACTAGAGATCTACCTGCGGGGAGTGTAATAGGCTCTTTGTTGATTTGATATTGATCACAAGAGCGACAGTACGCTATGAAGTCATGGAGATCTGAGGCCACCAGAAAGGACAAGTGGCATACTTGTAAGACATATGAGTAGAGAGGTGTCTTAGGCCTTCATGAACTGTGTAATGATGAAATCCCCCAGGGATGCTCCCCTTTCTAGAGGTCTATAGTGATATAGATGTTAGAATAGCCGTTGCTATTGTCAGATATAAGGAGGCCATCATGGATTGAATAATATAGCTTGGCAATGGTCTCGAGGACTCGCTTGAAAAGAGGGTAATTGTGGAGAACTTCTATAACTGCTGGGCAGAATTTTCCCATATAGGATTGGTGGAGGGTACGAAGGAAGGTATGGGCCTTGTTAGTCTCTACCGCATCGCAGAAAGCTTGTGGATTACTTTAGAGGAGACCAGAAACTGGCGAAGCTGTTGAAGCTGGAGGTGGGGAGGCTGGAGTCAACATATCTGCAAGTTTGAGGTACTTGTTTCCAGGGGAGGGTAGGGACATGGAGCTATCGTTTGATGGAGGTGGGCTACTGTCTATCGATGTATCAGATGTTGCTTTCACTATCTATGCTTGCTTTGGCTTTTTAGGGTCCTTGGGGAAATAGCCATTGCCTTCCTTGCTGTCTCTTTATGTAAGGCACTGGTCATCATAGCTGGCAGTCCAACTGAGAGCAGAATGGCTTTGTTCTTCTCTAGTCTGTTGAAGGTTCAAGGTGACTCTATATCCCCTAGAATTGCCTACCTTGATGCTGATATCGTTATTGCTAGAGCTGTTCTTGCGCTATTGAGAGCGAGTCACTGCATTTGCTGCTATCTCTTTGCTGGCTATATAGTCTGAGGAGGAGCAATGGATAGATTCGCGTGTAGTGCAGGATGGAGAGTGCTGTTTTTCTTCAATAGTTTCCTTTTCGCTGTCGGATTCTAGGCTATAGTATGAGGAAGATGTGTGGTTGGTGTGGTTAGAATTGGAGTTGTAGTTCTAGTGATCTGAACTTTTGGAGGTGGGGTCCTGTGGAAATATATATTGAGGCCCTGAATTGGTTTCTTGAACTCTGGATAGATAGTCTGCCAGAAAATTCGTAACTCCAGGCATGTATTCTATTTTATAATTGAAGCTGCTAATATGCATAATCCATCTATGTTGCCAGTCATTGACATTCTTTTGTGTCATGAGTTTGGTAGGACTCTCATGGTGGGTGACTATAGTGAACCTTATTTGGGACAACAGATGGGCGAATGCGTGTACTGCCTCAACTATTGCAAGCACTTCCTGCTGGTTGGTGAGGTAGTTACTCTGAGAGGCTGACGGTTTCCTGGAATGGAATGCTGCCGGTCTGGCTGTAACTCTGGTTGGTCCTTGGCCTATCCAAGTGCTATTGCCGGTAGTAGATGTATCTGTTAATAGCCAAATTGGTTTTGGGTTAGTATAGTCAATTGGTCTAAGAACCTGATGATTTTTTGCCGCCTTTTTCAATGCTTGAAAGGCTGCTACCTTAAGTCTGTCCATATCCATTCAGCATCGCCGGTAAGCACAGTTAGCGGTGCTGTGATGGTGGCGATATGTGGTAGGAACTGAAAGATATAATTAACCATCCCACTGAAGCGCTGAAGTTCCTATCTATTCGTTGGTCTTGTCCAGTCCTCAAAGCTTCTGATCTTCTCTGGTGCGGTGTGAATGCCTTTATCATCTATCAGGTGTCCTAGGATATCAAGCTTTTCTGCCAAGAAAACACGCTTCCTTGGGTTAGCATATAGCTGCGCTATTTCCAGCTTATGACAAACAGCTTTAATATACTTGATATACTCCTGTTGTGTATCGCTGTATATCAAGATATCGTGAATGTAAACCCATAGATAGGCTCATAGTTCTCCTTATAATATATCTTCCATGACTCTCATGAAGGTTCCTGGTGCATTTGTATCTCCTTGCAGCATTACCTTGCAGTTGAAGTGTTCAAATGGTGTCTTGATGGTATTGTACTTCTCATCCACAGGCTCCACACTGGTTTGAAAGTAGGCATCACAGAGGTCTATCTTGCTTCGGAATTTGGCTCTGCCTACAGTATTGAGTATTAGCTGCTGATTGGGAATAAGAGCTTCTTCCTTCTTAGTGTTAACATTCCTGTGGCGAAGGTTCACTAATGGTATTATTCTGCTATCAGATTTCCCTAGAATGAACATGCTGGCGCCTCCTGTGGTTTGTGATCTGTAGAGTATCCCATTCCTGATTTACTTCTCTATCCATGCTTTGAATTTAGGGATCAATTTCTTAGGGGTCTTGAAGGTTGGCATCTTGACATAAAGGTCTGGGTCCTTGATCATGATCTTGTGGTTAAAGCGCTGCAGTAGTGGTAGAGTTTCAGGTATTTTGGTACCATAAACCTGAGGGAACATCTTGATAAAGTCTGGTATATTTACCTGTTTAGCCATCGTTGTGCGAGGTTGAGTGCCGTTCCTATTGCAGTTTACTCTAACTTGATAGTCGGGGAAGTAGAAGGTATTTTTCCGGCAGTCTATAATTGCTCCAACGTGTTTGAGGTCATCCATACTGAGTAGAATATCATAGTCTGATACTTGAGTGACACTCATATGTACCTTGGGTACCTTCATATTCCCAATATCGATATCTGTGATGCAGGTGTGATTGCTACTTGATCTGGATCCCTTAACAGCCATTTAGAGCATAGTAGGTGTCTTCTTAATGGTATAAGGAATATTGTTTGTTGTAACAAAGCGATTGGTGATTAGAGTACTGCCAAAGGTTCCAGTATCTGCGAGGACCCTGGCGGGTTTCTTGTTAACTAGCATTGTGAATTCTAATGATTGGAATGGCCTTGCCGCTTCCTTGGGGGGGCCAACAGTAGTCTTGTAAGTTATGATAGTATTACTTCCAACCGACTCTTTTGTGTCATTACTTTCAGGCTCGGAGTGCTATTCATCGCTATCGGGGATGTTCTAGGTGACTGTGAAATGATTGGACTTGATCTCCTTCTTGGGACAATCATTTGCCATATGTTCTGCTTCCCCAGTAATAAGCAGCTCATTCTGTTTTGTGTAGATACATTTCTGGCTTGCTAGGCTTAGTGTGCTTAGGAGAAGTCGATTTTCTCGCTGGAGCTTTGCCTTGTCCTGGTGGCTGGTTGTTTTTTTGTTGTAGACGGTTCTTGGCTTTATTTGCCTTATATCTAGAGGTACTAGAGGAGCTGCTGCTACTCCCATAGGCTTCTGTCTTAAATATTGTTGCATCATATCTTTCTGCCAACCGGACAACTTGATTCCAGGTTTCAGTATCTCTTATCTGTGGTTCCACATTCATTCTGAGCCTTTGATTCATAGCATTCAAAAAGCGTTGCCTTTGTGCATAGTCTGATATAGAGTCTCTGGGCAATGTTCCTCTGAGGTATTCTAGTTTCCCAGCGATTTTGGAAATTCTCCCTGGCTTGCCTCCTGAGGACTGTTGTATCTTCTACAATTTTAGGTAAAGGTCATCAGTGTTGGTTGATGCCTCAAAGAGCGGCTTAAATCTATTCTTGAATTCTTAGAGGGAGAGTTAGTTGTCTTCAAACTCATCCATGAGGTTGACGTAGGCACTATATGCTCGTTTTTCTGTATAGGCGCCATAGTAGTCTACTACATCCTCTGTGTGATCAAGGACATCAAACTTGGATAAGTACTTCTTAACCTCCCTAAATATGAACTTGAATTTGTCTGGTTGTAGATCTTCGCCTTCTCCACTGAATTGGATGGTTGTGGGAGCTTGGTCTTTAGTTTTCTGGGTTGTTCTGGAGCTCAGCCTTCATCCTAGATGCTCGCGGACGTGGTGGTGGGTGTCTGAGAGTTTCTGGTTCTTTCCCTGTTTCCAGAGGTAGTGCTGGTAGTCTAGAGGGTCTTGGCGAGTCTGGATATCTGCCAGGTAATGTCTCGCTTCTTGAAAGTACTCCAGAGTGTGGTAGTGTTCCAAAGACTCTTTCTAGGATGCTTCTGGTTGTTGGTCTCATATTCTGAGCGGTCTCTGTTCTCTGGAGTTCTCATTGGAGGATTTGCTCTTTAGTGAGCTCTTCTTTAAAGTATGTATCACGGTCTGCTAGTTGTAGGAAACTTTGTCCAGGTATAGGTGTATCGTCACCTTCTCCTTCGGGTTCTGATTCTTGGTTATTCGCAAGTCTGCTGGGAGGTCTGGATATCCTTTTAGACCTAGTGGTTTGACTTCTTCTGTCTGTAATGATGAATGTAGCACCTGAGCCTTGAGTCTCTCCCTGCCGCTCCTGCTTCTAACTAGTTATCTAGAAAAGGGAAGTGTGATCAATCCTACGCAGTGTTCTCAATCCTAAAAACCAGATATCACCTGCTGAGGCGAAAAAAATACAAGAGGTGTTAGCCTATATGAACGGGTATACAATAGAGCCTATGCGTAGCCTGCTAACGCATTTGGTGTCCGAGGGAGACCTGCTGAGAGGCGATGATCAGGAGAGTACAATAGAGTTGTTTATAGAGCGAAGGGGAACAGTAGGATCGCCGTTCAACCAAGTGTTTTCACTGTCTTGGTATCTGTCTAAAGGATGATGTCTCTTGCTAGCCAGGAGACCACTCTTAAATACATGAATTCTTTCCTCCTAGAGCTGTGGGTCAGGAAACCCGCAGTCACTATCATTACCGGTGAGCGTACTGCTACCGGAATCCTGGAAAGCCTGGGGATTTCCCACAACTCTATCTCTATCGTACCGCTGGTATTCATGACATGTTCCTTCCCTTGGAACTCCTGGGGTACAATCCTGCCAATCCTCCAAAGCATATATTAAGCAGTGGGCAAGAATCTAGAGATTCTGGCAGCGAAATAAAATAAAAAAGGAATCCAATCAAACAAATATAATCTGACCAAGTAAAGGTTAACGAGATTGATAATAGAGATACCGGAACATGTACTCATGTTACAGTGTGTAAAATATATACCAGGCGTTAGACTGAGTGAACCTTGTACAATTAAATCACTGGTATTAGTTGCTATTACTTTTATATATAAGGCGGATAGGCTAAGAAGTGAAAACAAGATAGTTTAAGAGGATAGTTCATAGAGTGAAGTTGAAGATGAACATCACTGATCTTGCAACTATTTTAGTTATCTATGTATCTGTCAGGAGTCCAATGTCCCCGCAGGTCTAGGGACCGCTCTTAAATAGATGAAAGCTTCAAACAATGAGCTCAGACTGTAGAAACCTGCAGCCATGATGATTGCCAGTTTATGTGAAGCTACCATGAATCTGTAGCCCTGCTGGTGTTCTGGGAAGCCATGCGTTTTCTTATGATAATATCTCTATCTAAGTACCAGTATACAAACCTGTTCCTTCCCATGGAACTCCAACAGATCAATCCTGCTAGATTCTCGGAAGTATACAATCACTAGATTACAGATATCCTGAGATTCTGGTAAGGTGATCAATTATATAAGATATCAAATCAAAAGAAATGTAATTTTGCGAAGTAGTGGCCAACAAGACCAGTATTTGAGGTACTGGAGCATCTATCCATATTACAGCTCTAGTTTAAGAAAAACCTTAGGTTACAACCATATTGTATTGAGTTTCTGGAGGTGAGCAAAAGCAGAGGAGGAATCCTGCTTGTAGAGGTATGTGGTGCTGTCCTAAGAAATATTGAATAGTATTTGTTTGGGTGAAGAGGTCGCTAGTTTCCCTTGTTTACCTGATATACTCTCCTACTCTACTACCATAGTTTGATACATCTGAGAGGTGTACAGTATTGTTCTAGTGAAGGGAGCACTAAACAAAGCCCAGGGTGTATGTTTCCCAACACACCACTTTGTGACCCACAGTTTTAGTGCAATTTGTTGTTAGTAAGCTAAATTAGTGTATGCGAAATCACTCCCCATAGAACTTGTATCCTAGTTTTCATTTCACTTACTGTAATAAAATTGTTTTTGAATAGCAATATAGGGGAGATTGATAACAGACAGGGTATGAAGCTGGCAGCAATATTTGGGTTTGCAATCAATGAACCTCAAGACTGCTGGTATACTTTAGAACTTTGATGATTATTGTACTTGTGCATTATTTTCGATAACTTCAGCAAGAGTCCCTAGTCGCGTACTACACATCTGAGAACCTCCTCGCGAGGCAAGGAGCTTGTGTGTTATCCGTTACCATGTGTTCATGGTCAGTGTTAGTGTAACGGAATCCTACTATGTTTCTACTATTACTACTGACTTGATGTTGGTTATTAC
>QFET01025554.1:0-16718 GCA_003316355.1 Tuber calosporum | reverse complement strand
AGATAGCTCTTCACGCAACCATCTTTGTTATTTCCTATCTATAACTTTATCAAATCAAGCCTTCATTCCGCTCTCCCTCTAGCGACCTCTAGTTGAAGTTGACTGTCGGATTCTTCTATCAAGTGCTCAGGAAAACTATTGGACTTGGAGTAGTCGCAATAGTAGTGAGCAAGTGTCTTGATAGACTGAATCATATATCGTTGCCGGTTGCGCGATATAGATAGTCGAACCTTAACAACATACTGCAAGCTCCTGATCTTCCGACAGCTTGCGGTTGGTCCCAGTTCTCTCCTTCCTGGACTGACGGCCTTGTAAGCGTGCTCGAAGTCTTGTAACTGGTATCTCGTAGGTGCGAGCGATTTCCGCAATATTGACCTGTTGATTTGCTTGTGCTTGAATGAAGGTAACGGCAGCTTGAATTCGAATTTCGACATCTTCATAAGGCTCAACCCACTGGCTGGGGAGTATAAATGCTGGTGCTGGTGGCATGATTTGTTGTTGTATTGTTTACAATTGGTTGTTCAATTAATTGTCTACTTCTATTTTATCAAAATTTGGTTTCAGCCTCAAAGTTGTGTTGAGCCACCAAGTTGTGTGAAGCCACAAAGTTGTGTTGAGCCACAAAGTTGTATTGAGCCGCAGAGTTAGTATGGTAAGCCACAAAGTTGTGTTGAGCCGCAAAGTTGTGTTGAGCTGGCAGGCACTCTTTAGAGTGCCCCAGGTTGTGAGCCAGCGAACATCCAGGGGTTGCGGCCAACAGCCGCAACCTTGACACGAGTACCGATTCCCTTATTGATTGCAACCTTAAACATAGCTGCCTACGAGGGGAACAATTGGGGAACTGGAATAGAATTGTCTTCCTTTTCCTTCTTTCTTTTCATTGCCGGTTGTACGTTCCAGGATGTGACCTCTGTCATTGATTGAATTGTCCGAGATCGTTGCCGTGTCTTATATTGTTTGTGTTGTTGATGGTCATAGGGCAAAAAAAAAAAAAAAAAAAAAAAACTCCCCTTCCACGTGCTGTTGGTGCCAAGTTTTGCCATCCCTCGCTGAGGGTACCGCCTCGCTGACCCCTCAGACGGTCTACAATTCTCGGTCAATGGTATCCGACAGGTTTTTCCGCCAGGAGCATGGTGTTGAAAAGGTTTGCTCCTCCAGGTCTTAAAAGCTAAATTATGTTTTACATTTTCTTCAGGTCTCTCCGTCAACCTTGGTGTCCAAAACATTTTGCTTAACATGAATTAACCTATTTTTCTTGCCCATAGGTGCCTAAACGCAAACTCTTCAAGGAGTATTGTGTATGATAATCGGTTATTGGCCTGCCGCCAGCCTCGAATTTGGAAATTAGGGTTTTGTAACCTAAACGGCTGTGTAAATAATTTGTGATGTGTTACACTGGGCACCACAGCCAAAAATTGTCACTCTTTGCGGGAAAATTGGTCTAGAGTTTACTCTTCCGGGCCCATATCATACCTGGCGAGAACTCCGACCTTCTAGAAATCGTGGTTTACGATAAAGCAGATAAGCTCCGCCGCGCCATACATCCTTGGTCTCTCAGCTTTCCACACAATGACACCATTGCCAAAGTGCTACATATCCGTGCACAAGCCACCGGAGAAAACAATCTTACCACATCCTTTCAACCATCTTGTTGACCTCTTGCTCCCGACCGATCTTTACCGACTCATATCTAATGACTTGGAATCGTCACCCGCGCTGTCTAAACCACAGGAATGCCATCGAATGTCGATACCCCTATCGGCAATAGTGGAGACCAAATTTCTCTCAAAGTATATAAAGACAGGTTTGTGCTTTGTCACCGAGACACCCCCCTTGCTAATGAAGCGACAGGCAGTGTTGTAATGCTCTCAAGAGGCCGGATCGACATTGACAACGTCTTCTCACTCAACGATGGGATACTCCGTCTTTCTCTCACCAAGGAAGCATATGAGAAAGCAGGCTTAACGGGGCAGCCCACACGCTTCGGGAATACTGGCCCTAGAAAGAAACATAACCGGCATCGTAAAGCACCCCCGTGCATCCGTTACCTCCTGTGCACTAACGTGTCTAGTGGTTGAAATAAACCTCCGTGACCCATCTATGCTCCACGGAAAGAAAGGTTTTGACCGCATAGTTTGGAGCTTCCAGAATAAACTAAACAAGAAAGTCGATTTCTTGTTTTGCGATTTAGATCCGCAGAATCCCCCTATAGATTGTCCTATACTCGCAGCGTTGGGAGCTACTGCCCGACAAGTTCAAGTCCCTGAAGTAGCTCCGTCAAGCCCGATTAAAGTGCCTTCATTCAATCCTCCGCCCAAGTCAGTGCCACAAGGCGGGGGAACAGGCCCCAGGGCGCAATATAATAGGGAGATATGGAGGGATTGGGCGATACACATCTATGAGTGGCTCGCGCTGGTGAATTTGGGTCCTGCGGATCGGGTTATTGCGGGCGATGATATTGACTCCTATCTGTCGACTTATGCCGTTGATCAGGGGGAGTATGAAGGAGAGGCAGGTATTGGTCTAACTAGGGTACGGTTTCGGGGAATGATCCCGGCGGGTTGGATTCTAGGTCTTTGGAAGGCTGTTGAGTGAGTTGTGCCCGAGTCGTTTGTTTGATAGGTTTGTTTGAGTACTGATGAGATTTGGATAGGGAACTGGTATCGCCTGTTTCTGTTGGGGATAGGAAGGGATGGTTTTCATTGACTGTTCATGGATTTGAGAATTCGCTGATAAGTTGGGGCAAATCTGCTCATGGTTCAATAATAGGTGGCGAGAATGGATACACCCTTCTTAGCATACCGGGGAAAGATGAGAGTAATGCAGAACTTGTGAAAATATTAACTTTTGAAGTTGTTGGGAGCCAAGATGAGCATTCATGATCTAAACACAATATTTTGGCTTTGAACTCTGTATACTGTATATTACCGGTGTTGATATTTTATGTCCGATTCTGTGACATTCTTTCCCTGCATGAACTTCCCTCTGGGCAGCATGGTTCGTTTTGGCCGGGGGGAAATAGACGCCACAGCGTTTATTGGCCGGAAAGACCATTTAAGCGCGTTGTAGTTAACCAGCGATCGCCCATGCGGCTCCATTCATGACACGCGGCTTCAGCCAGACCTATCTTGAAACCAAACCTCAAAAAACCAAACCTCAAAAGTTCCCATCTATCCATCCATACATAACCCACCAGGAAACAACCAACCACGAACCTCGCCCTATTTCATCCCCCCCCCAGCACATCGCAATGGCCAACAACGGATACGACGTCGTGGTAGACATTGACGATGAGGGCGATCTCGGACACACAGACCTTGCAGACCTAGAGTTCCACCCCTCCAGTAAGAAACCCCCAATATCTCCAGGAGCTTCAGTATAGCTAACTTCCTAGACTATAATCAAGACCAAGCTAGTGGCAAGATACCTACTAGCGCTTCGAGTTCGCCTCCCCATTTCCAACACTCACCCCACCACGGTGGCTAACTCTGATAGATGCTGGCGGCTTCTTCGGTGGCTCTTCTGGTTCTCGCGGGAATGATCCGAATAGCAAAAGGTTCCTCTGGAGCATGGACTTTTATGCCCAGTTCTTTGACGTCGATACGAGCGAGGTTCTGAAGAGGTGCTGGGCAGCACTATTCCCCCGGGCCAACTTTTTAGATGTGTTGGACGGTAATCCGGACCTTTACGGTATGGCTATGAAGGACCAAGTGGTGGTGGGCAGGCAGCTGATGGTTATTTTTGAGGATAGGCCCTTTCTGGATTACCACTACAGTGGTTTTGACCTTGTTCCTCAGCTCAACTATTGCGCAGTACTTTGCTAGAGCAAAAGATGAGCATTACGTGTATGACTTTGGCTTGCTTTCTGGTGCGCCTAGGTTATATGGTGTTATATAAGGCTTGTGCTGATAGGTGACTGCAGGTGCTGCTGGGCTTATGTATGGTTACACGGGTATGTCTAGGACCTGTTTTACTAACTGAGCTCTGGAGACTGACGAGTTTAGGTGTTATTCCTGTGGCACTGTGGGGTATTTTGAAATGGTATGGGAGTGAATCTGCAAACCTTTTGGAGGGCCTTGCGCTCTACGGATATGCCAATCTGATTTGGGTTCCGGTCGCTATTGCCTCCGCTTCTCCGATCACTGGTAAGTCTCTAGAACCTTAGAGTAATGGATTGTCTTCTAGCACTAATATATGCAGTCTTAAATTACCTCTTTGTGGGGATCGGGTTCGGAGTTTCGGCCCTATTCTTGTTCCGCAACATGTAGGGTTCTCTTAGTTTGTCAGCTCCCGGATAAGAACTAAATACGGGAATATAGGCTCCCAGTGGTCAGTGCAACTGATGCGAAGACCTCCAAGATCCTTCTCATTGTGATCATCGTACTGCATGCAGGGTTGGCATTAGCCATTAAGATCTTGTTCTTCGCGTATATTGCCCCACGGTTCTTCTGAAAGTGTCGTACTCAGGAGCTAATGATTTAACAGCCACGGTAGCCCTGTTGCTAAGAAGCCGGAAGCACCAGCGGGTGACGCAGATAGGCTCAGATTTTCCTAAAGATGGAAGAGAGAAGGCGTGTGTCCTTGGGAGATAGAGGAGGTATATCAGGTACACACACTTTGAACGGGATTTCTTTTCTTTTCCATTTCATTGCGTTTTTATCCATGGGTTTGATGTGTATATGTAAATTTCAAATTGCAGAACGAATAATTGCTATGGTTTTTCAGGTGTAGAGGGTAAATCCTTGTCTGGACGGGGGGGTGGTCCGCTAAGGCTAATTCAGGGCAAATTTCTTGTATTGCTTTTTCTATATGAATTCAGAAACTTTGATACTATTTTATAGAAAATCTGACTTGGCCCACGACTCTGTTTATATATATATATATAATATCATGTACAGTACCCACGACTCTGCTTGGCTGCGTGGATAACGTGATATTGAAGAGGAAGAAGGATATTTTCCAGTGCTCTTGGATTTTGAAGGTGATAGTGCAGATGAGGGCATACGGGCATTTGTGTTGGGGGCCAGGGGGGAATTACTCTAAATCAAGCTCTATCTTTATGTTGTTTACCCCCCCCCTTGCTTGCCAATAGTGTACCGGTAGTCTTAATTCAGTTAGTATTGCGTGTTTCCTTTCCTTTTTCCCCCGACCCCTTCAGGCCTTCATTGACCTTTCCTTGTACTGGTACTCGTACCACCAACCCCCCCTACATGCCAACACTACTCGAGTACAGTAGTTTGGATGGACCTGAAAAGTTCGAATACTGCCCTGGCATCCGGATACAGCACACTAGCATTATCAAAGACCATCTTTCAAATGTGTGTGTGACTGAATCCAAGGATTTCAAGTATACTACTCGTGCAGTACAGTACCACACAGAATATCTCCACTCTATGGGCTTCCGCACCTTATAGGCGAGTTAGCGTTAGTTCGTGGTAAGCACGTATAGTGTACTCACGAGTGATAATATTTGTGGCAGCGCACAGTCGTGACAACGGCACTCGAGATATCGTGGGAGTTGGAATTGTTGAAATGTACGTTTCCTTATCCTACTAATCATATGACTATGTCGGTCATGTGACATGGTCATGTGATCTTCAGGAAGTATATAGTGGATTCTAGCATGTTCTGGGTATTTCTTAAAGTGTATTATTTGTGTAACCATAAAAGGGTATATAAAGGAGACAACTTGCCCTTCGCTTAGGATAAGCACGCAACTCAGAATATATTTTATCTTAGTATAACTATACTGTGAGCTTTGACTACCAACTCTAATTACAAGAGCAAGTGACATTCATCGCATATAATTTCAGGTTATGAGCCCGGGTTTGCAATCACTCCGCAAATCTTATATCAAAAACCACTAAGATAATATCTATACTGAGCACCTCGTCACCGTTACCCCTCTTTACATATCTTTAATCCCATATCACCAAAACATCACACACGATGTCTTCCTCATCCTCCACCTCCGGAATCTCAATGTCTGCCAAAGACTACCCTAAGCTTCATGGACAAGAAGACTACAGATCCTGGGCTCATGCCTGGCAATGTGTTTTCTTAATCCTTGAGATATGGGACATAGTCAACGTCACAACAGAGAAACCCGAAAAAGATAACAAATCATCCTCCACAGAATCAGTAACCGAATGGGAACGCAAAAATAATCAAGCAAGATTTTTCCTATACCAGTCCGTAGACAAAGCCTTTCACACTGACATATCGGCACACCCAACAAGTCACGGAGTCTGGCAAGTGTTCAAAGATCGATTCGACAAAGAAACCCCTGCTACCAACATGATGCTTCTTACTGACCTAGTTATGCTTTGTTTGAAGCAAGGACAAAAATTCTCTGACCACATCCCACGCTTCGAATCTGCCTGGAACAGACTGTTACAACAATGCACAACAACACCAGGCGACGCAGATGAATTTTGAAAAATTATGTTTACCATCACTTGATCCGAAGTCATGAAAGGCTCATACTTCATGATATCCGTGCGCGAGATACATCCCGAGCTGTGCGACATGCTTGCCGTACGACAGGAAGAAAGGTATGCAGACATAAGAAACTTCTTTGTCAGCAGAGAAGCGGAAAAAGGAGAAAAGGTAGAAGAAGAAAAAGTGCTATCGGTACCATTCAAGAAGAACATTCGAGAATGTACCTACTGCAAGGCAAGAGGAAAGAGATGGGACAATCATGTTACCGCCAAGTGCAATAACATGAAAAGAGACAAGGCAAAGAAAGGAAAAACAAGTACCGCCGCTGCAACAGATGCAACTGTCACGGTGTTGATGGCGAGAGATACCCCATCAGCAAACATCACACGAGATTGGCTCTGCGACTCATAAGCCTTAAGTCATATATCACCCAACCAAGGTGACTTTCTACATATGAACCCCTCAAGTGACACCATAGTAACAGCAGACGGCAGTATCCACCGAGCCACCGGCAAAGGAGATGCACAACTACATGTCCTTTTGCTAGATGGATCCAAACATACAGTCATGCTCCGATCGACACTGTATGTACCTGAATTTAGATATTCCTTGGTCTCAGAGTCTCGATTGGACGATGCAGGAGTAGAGATAAATGTCAAAGAAGGAAAAAGGGATTACAAAAGAGGAGGAAAAAGTTTCATGGCAGCAAAGAAGGAAAATGGACTGTGGCATGTTTTATTATCTAATGATTTTTCTTTTATTACACTGTACGAAAAGTTGCATCAGAGTCTTGGACATCCAAGTGTAATCAAGGATTGTTACAAAGACTCGTCTCCCATCGCTCCACATAAGGATTTCGTATGCGATACCTGCAGAACACAAAAATCAACGCATTCGTCACCACTGTCAATTGGTATTAAGACTACCAAACTATTCGAGAAGGTTCATTCTGACCTATGCAGACGAATATCGGAAAAAACGCTTGGACAAAATGAATATTATATGACATTTGTCGATGATTACTCATGATATTGCTGGATATACCTTCTACGAACTAAGAATGGAACTGCAACTGCAATCAAACACTTCTGGGAACTGGTTCAAACACAATTTGAAACGAGGATCAAAAGATTTCATAGTGATAATGGAACCGAGTATATCAACCAGGAAATGAAAGATTTTTTCAACAACAACGGAGTAATACATTCAACATCACCACCTCACCACCCTGAACTAAACGGAGTCGCCGAACGGATAAATCGAACTCTTACTACAATAGTAAGATGTATGTTACCATCCAACAAGAAATTCTTATGGGGAGAAGCGTATTCAACTGCTGTTTACCTATACAATAGACGATGGCATACAACAATCGAAACAACTCTGTTCGAAAAACTACATAAAATGAAACCCACTATCGACCACTTGCATCCATGGTACACATCAGCTAGGATACATATACCCTCTGAAAAACGATGCAAATTGGATCCAACAACAGAACAAGGTTACTTAGTAGGCTACACTTCAAATCCTACCGTGTATCGATTCTATATACCAGGAAGGCGCACAGTAACCGAAGCCAAGGATGTCAAGTTTGAGAAGATTAAAGGAGTTTCATTCGAATATCATCACACCCCCGCAACAACCAAATTATCCGAAAATGTTGAACCTATACCTCAACAAACACCAACTACACCTCATAAACAACAAACTATTCCAGGCTCCTTCAAGGATACACCAACAACCATCCAGAAATATCCTCGTACAGGAACGATTCATCCGAATATCACTGTTCGCGAAAAACGACAACCTAAATTGACCGAAAAAGAACAAGAACTCCGCCAAACACGTGTCAACAAGGAAATCAAAGTCCTTCGCAAAGAACTCAACAAGCCAGAGAATAACAGGGAAAAGTGTGATCAAATCCGACAGGAAATACAGGAACGCGAAAAGTTACTCTCAGAGTTTCAACTCCATACTGCCGGATTGATGTATCATATACCTGACCCTACCTCCTACAAGGATGCTATGACAATGACAGAAAGAGACGAATGGATCAACACTATGGATGAAGAAATGAAGGTGTTGGAAAAGAGGGAAGTAGGAGAAATCATGGACAAACCAACAAATAAGAAGGTAATCAAAGGAAGATGGGTTTACAAGGCAAAAGTGAAACAAGACGGAAGTATCGAACGATGAAAAGGAAGATACTGTCCTAAAGGTTTCAGTCAAATACCGGGAGAAGACTTCGAAGAAGTCTATGCACCGGTCCCAAGACTTGAATCCCTTCGAGTGTTACTAAGTATAGCGGTTCACCGGAACTACACTATACAACTACTCAAGATCAAAAGTGCTTTCCTTGGCGGAGACATCGATACGGAAACATATCTCGAAATGCCTGAAGGATATAGAATACCAGGAAAGGTGTGGAAGCTGAAGAAAGCGATATACGGACTAAAACAATCCCCACGACTCTGGTATCAACAATTGATAAAAACACTCACATCCTTCGATCTTACTGTTACCGATTTCGACCCATGTATTTTCACCTCGGAAGACTTATTTTGTAGCATATACATGGATGATATTCTAATAACAGGAAAACCCAAACTGGTTAAACAATGCACGGAACACCTCGAATCCCATTTCCAGTGCACCAATTCAGGAGAAGCGTTACTTCGATTAGAAATGCAGATCAACCGAACCGATGAAGGTATCAATCTATGCCAGGAAAGATACATCAACGAGTTACTCGAACGATTTGATATGAAGGACGCCAAAACAATAGTAACTCCAATCGAAACAAATTCTCAACTGTCAAAGGCCAAAGACGAAAAAGATCGATGCAATCAGACGACATACCAATCCTTAATTGGATAACTTATATACGCTGCAATTGCAACACGACCTGATATTATGCACTCTGTCGCCTTTCTCAATCAATTTTCTTCCGACTCAACCAACACACATCTTTCCGCGGCCAAAAGAGTCCTCCGATACCTTTAAGGAACAACGACAAAAGGACTCAATTACGTCAAACGTAACAACAAGCCTCCCCTACAGCTATAGAGTGATAGCTCATTCACATCGAACATCGAAGATCGAAAATCCTTCACCAGATTAATAGCACAAGTCTACGGAAACACAGTTATATGGAGATCAAAGAAACAGTTAACAGTTGCACTATCCACAACCGAAGCCGAATATGTGGCATTATGCTTCGCAGCACGACAAAGCGTTTGGATTAGCCGTGAACTGTCACACATAGGTATCGAAACGACAGCTATTATCTATTGCAACAGCACGGCAGCGATTAAGCTTACCGAAAATAGCGGAGTATCAGATCGAACGAAACATATCGATGTCAAACATCACTATACACGAGAGTTACGGGAAGCAGGGAAGATTCAGATTGAAGAGATAGAAATGGAGGAAAATTTAGCAGATATTTGTACAAAGGGTTTGACCAGGGTATTG
This sequence comes from Tuber calosporum, assembly GCA_003316355.1. Classification (NCBI taxonomy): domain Eukaryota; kingdom Fungi; phylum Ascomycota; class Pezizomycetes; order Pezizales; family Tuberaceae; genus Tuber; species Tuber calosporum. The sequence goes on along the minus strand of QFET01025554.1, from coordinate 6,800 downwards.
TTTGAGGTTTTTTCAGTTATGTTAGGAATGGAATCGTAAGGGAAGTGTTGAAATGTACGTTTCCTTATCCTACTAATCATATAACTATGTCGGTCATGTGACATAGTCATGTGATCTTCAGGAAGTATATAGTGGATTCTAGCATGTTCTGGGTATTTCTTAAAGTGTATTATTTGTGTAACCATAAAAGGGTATATAAAGGAGACAACCTGCCCTTCGCTTAGGATAAGCACGCAACTCAGAATATATTTTATCTTAGTATAACTATACTGTGAGCTTTGACTACCAACTCTAATTACAAGAGCAAGTGTCATTCATCGCACATAATTTCAGGAATAACCGGACCTCATTGGGCACTCACTCATTTTTATTCTTTTTTTTGTCCGAAGCTGTGGTTGGATTTGGGGGGACAGTTTGCCTCCCATCGGAGAGGAGGGTGGAACATTGGGTGTCTTGGTGCGAGGGTGCGAGGTCCAGATTGTATGATATCATAGCATGATAAGGTAGTTGTCGACATTCGAGTTATTAGGGCACTGCTGGATCTCGGGTAATTGAGCCGTGTGTTGCCTGTATTATACTTTAGGTATCATGGTCTGGAACTTCTTCCATGGAAAGGGGATGTGGAGGAGATATGGTACGGTATGGTACTCGTATATAGCAAGAGGAGGGTTGTTCGGCCTCTATGGCAGAGCATCGAGGGGGAAAATTATGCCGTGGTACCCGGCCTTACTATCGATTTCGAAAAGGTCGTCAGTAGTCGCCCGTGCGTTCCGTAATTTACTTTCTCCATTTTTCCTCCCACCAATGCCAAGGGCGATCTACTCGAGTACCGTAGTGTGCAATCTGTGCGCACCTGGGTTCAATTTCTTCTGGGAGCAAGGCTTTTTACTCCTTCATTTCTGCTAATGCATGCAGTGGCTTAATACAACACATTGCATGCACAATCACTCTTCCTATTTTCTACAGAATAATAATAATAATAATAATAATATAATAAAAATGGCAGTCTCAAGTCGATTAGTAGCAATAACCTTTTAACTCAGTTACCTAGAGTCAACAAGAACAAGGAAAATGGAGGATTAAAAACCTATCTCCCAGAAGAAATTGATTCCAGGGGCGCACAGATTGCACACTACTTGTACGAGTACTCGAGTAGATCGCCCTTGGCATAGGTGAAAAAAAAAAATGGAGAAAGTAAGCACGGGCTTATCAAGTTTATTCCTATCAGAGGAGACACCGCCCTAACTGGCGCACGGGCGACTATGATACTAACGACCTTTTCGAAGTCGATAATACGGGTGTAACGACATACCTTCGTCATCAACTTTGAAGGTCTACTGCCTCACCAAAGTATGACATACCGTATAATATGTTATATATTTTATATTTTGAGAGAAAACGAATACTATTAATTTTTGGTGTATCCTACCAGTGGCCACCCTTAAGCCTGTGAAAATAACTCGTTGTGGAGTTGTAAGGCAAGGGGTTTTGTGGGGAGGTGAGGAGATGTCACACAAAACTACTCCCCCACTGAGGAACAGGGGCCAAAGGCCGGGTGACCACGATTCTTTCATGACATTGTTCTCCTATAACAAAATTATCTGATTAATGAGCTTTAGAACTGCGGAAATCGGCAGGTTACCGGTACTCAAGTGGCCTTGCCAAATTTGGTGTGATATCTTGGAATTATTAGTACTCAGCCAATGTTATTGCACTTGTACCGTACAGTGCGGCATGATATCCAGGCTATCGACATCAGTGACCAGTACTTGTACCATAGCAGACGGTTCGATCAAGTGCTTGCTGGGATGTCAAAATATCCCAGAGATTCCTGGCCGTTGGAGGTGGGGTCAGAGCTTCCTGGCAATCTCAATACCGGTAGCGGCATTAGGACCCGGAGTTGAAAAGCCTTTGTGCGAGCTTTTGTGAGCCGAAAGACTCAGGTATGTGTACAGGTACTCGTACAGTATAGTAGAGTATAGTGCATCCTCCTGCATACGATACGTACGAAACTGATAGATCGACTAGGAAACCTGGTACGATAAGTGTTCGGGTTTGGCACTCCCTAAAGGGAACCGTGCCCAGCTGACGTCCCTCCCACGACATCGCGTTCCAAGAGGCAGGTCAACCCCCTGGCCAACGCCAGTCGAAACTTGGCATTCGAAAAAAGGCTTTTTCGATCCCGGCTGAGTGCCTCTGGTATGATGCTGTTACAGCACCGGTAGTTGGCGTGTTTAGATTGTAATCCCTGAAACATCACTGTAATCTCTGAGATCGAACGTTGGCCCAGGTAAAAATTGCAGAGATGGCACCAGCGCGCGATAGGGTACTCGTACTGTACTGTACAGGTACCACCCTGTTCGCCTGAATTCCTGAATTCAAGTCTTCGATCGCGGGAACACTCCCCGGGGGATAGCAGAAAACTCTTGGGAGAAACAACCCCAAGCGAGGCGTAGTTGTGCTGATCTCTAACAACTGCAAATGTTACTATTCAGCGGCCTTTGGTCATGGGAGTATATATTTTCTTGTGGTTTTCCGCAGCATTGCTTGCTCCCCGCAATGGGATTTCAATGGTATTCCCCTGATGGTACAATCGCGGAACACCCAAACCCACACCGCGTCCAAACACCGGTGGACAATCTCCATCGGATAGCCCGTAGGCAAGGATTGCTGAAATTCGACCAGTCAGTAGCGAGCTGTGTATCTGGCGGGGTGAATATTTGTGTGCTCCGCGATTTTATGGAGTGCCCATGGCACTTGTAAGAGCAACAACAGCAAGGTGGCTGTGGCAAAGCTGAAAGTTTCCTCTTGCCTCGACATTTGCACGCTTGGTGTGCTACCACGCTGTGTCACCACACAGCATCTGGAAATCATCCATTGAAGAATTCTGGATGAGACAGACGCTCCAAAGTGCAGAGAATCAAGTGCTATTTTGAGGTCCAAGGTGCTCGTACTCTACTCGAGCACTAGTATGATACGGGTGCGGTTATCAGTGTTGCAAAGCCATCAATACTGTATCGTGGGCCACCCTTGTTTTTGGGTGGCAGAGTCTGGCCACGCTTGGTGGTGTCACATTAATAAAAGTATAACCTTGCGATACTACAAGTACCCTTAGAGCACTCAGAAAGGAGAAGAGAGATCACGTTCCCTAGCCAAGCTCGCTTACGGGTTTTGCGATAGATCGACACTCGTACAGTACCCGAGTACATAAACTTAAGTGCGTCATGTCTCAACTACGCACCTGGCATAGCAAATGGCTGTCTCGTCACCGGACCTAGCCAATGGCATGTTCTGGGGCTTGTGGCACAAGGATTGGTCTGACCCACCGTTTGTCTAGGTCAAGCAGGAAACCCTCAACACAATTGCGGTATCCCTCTTTCACCCGTGGGCACATTGTATTCCCTCCTGCGGGAGTCTGCCCTACTCAAGTTTGCTCTCACTATTTCTCCCCCTTCTTCTTCCTTGCTCACTATCCGCTATTTTCTCCACCAAAACTCTCTATTAGTTTCAGATCAAACCTTCATGGTGAATTTCCGTTCATTGCTGGGTGCCGGCAATGGCGCCAGGCAGGATGCCTCTGAGGATTCGAGGGAGCATTTGTTGCCTACGCATCGGAGGGGGCATTTGCATACATCGGTACCGGCAAAGAGGTTGGCTGTCTAGCTTTTGTTTTAACCCCCTCCCCCTGGGTGTGAACGAACTAACCGGAATTCCAACCTAGGGTTACCAAAGTCGCATTGAGGCTTAAATTCCTGTTTGTATCCTTCCTCTGCACGGGGATCTGAAAAAAGGCTTCTCTAACAGTCTCTCAGTATCGAAGCCGCCGTTCCTTGTGAGCTGAAGGAAACACACATCACACGCCCTCACTCGCAGGTCATAACCAAGCAAGTAGTTCTTCTTGCTCAGGAGGCCGCTGGTAGTGAGGATAGAGCATGTGTTGTTTACTGCCTCCTCGTTTGCCTCCGCTGGTTCAAGAGGCAGGCCCGGTTGGAGATGTACGATGCGGGCTTGTACTTGCTGAGAGCCGAGGCTTGTCAGGTCATCTCCAAGCTTATTATCGAGGAAATTCCGGACAATGAATACTTGTTCCAGGAGGTGCTGCTTAAGCGGTACAGCATTTTGAGAGGCGGGCAGGAGAGTACGCCTGCTAATGGTTTGTGGAATCTTTCGTTCAGGACGGGGATTGGGGTTAATTGACATCCCGTAGCTGTTGAGCGAGCGGTGGATCTTCATGCTACGAGAGTCATTGGGTCTTCGGGTTATCAGAAGGCAAGGTATATTCTAGCTGCGGGTGATCCAGATTGGCTAACAAGGCGCAGTGCATCAAGTATCTTTGGAGGGGTTGGGTTGCCCAGGATCTAAACGATCCGACTCAATTCTGTGCCTACAAAAACATCGCTGAAAAGGGCTTTTGGTGCCACTTCGATCATGACCGTCTCCGCACCCCTAAATACCAAAATGCCTTTCAAGTGCTCGTCTCGGTGGTTTACCTGATCTTGTATACTGTTGCTATCAACACTGTTAACCCCAGTGGCGATATCGATGTCGAAGAAGCTTGCCTCTATATTTTCACCGCCGCCTTTATAGCGGACGAAATGACCAAGTTCTGGAAAGTTGGAAGGTTTTACCTTACCTTCTGGCATGCCTTCAACCTAACTCTCTACTCGGCCCTCACGGTATCTTTTGTTCTCAGGATGGTTGCTCTGTCCGAGGCTGCCGGCAGTGTCGAACGAAGGTATTGGGATATTATGTCCTACAATTGGTTAGCCTTTGTGGCACCCATGTTTTGGGCACGGATGCTACTATTCTTGGATACAATCAAGTTCTTCGGGGCTATGCTGGTTGTCTTGAAGGTCATGATGATGGAGAGTTTAATGTAAGTTTCCCCGCCATGAGTTACTGAGAGAGTGGGCTAATATTATAGTTTCTTTGCTCTTCTCGTGGTCATTATCATTGGGTTCCTCCAGGGGTTCATTGGTCTGGATAACGCGGATAATAAGAAGGATGCTTCCTTTTTTATTCTCGAATCTATGGCAAAGGTCATCTTGCAGAGCCCCGAGTTTGAAGGGTTTGACAACTTTGCTCGTAGGTGAATTGGGTTTTCTGTGCGTTCCGTGCCCGAACTGATTCGAGACTCCTCTAGACCCATTTGGAATCATCCTCTATTACCTATTCACTTTCGTGGTGATGGTAATTCTCCTAAACGTCCTTATCGCCTTGTACAATCAAGCATACACGGACATCACTGAGAACGCCGTTGACGAATACTTGGCGCTGGTAGGTCTCTCCTGCCACCACCCAAACGCGAGATTCCTAACTGTTGTGATAGTTTGCGGGTAAAACTCTTCAATTCGTTCGTGCGCCGGATGAGAATGTGTTCCTTCCTCGTGAGTCGCTTTTTGCTGTTTCCCTCTTTGGATTCATAATTTAATGGTTACATGACACAGCGTTCAATTTGATCGAGATTTTCTTGCTGGTTATACCTTTTGAGTGGTGGATGGAGAGGGGGAGGTATCAAAAACTCAATGACTGGGTTATGACCATCTTATACAGTCCTTTTATGCTACTCATTGCATTCCTTGAATCAAGAGATGCTCGCAGGGTTTCCAGGAATAGGGCAAGAGGGGAGCAGGACGATGATGCCACCGAAGAATGGGAAGAAATGCAGGGGGATGATATCCTGGGCGAGGGGTGGTCTGAAAAGGTTGAAAAAGCGGTTCCTAACATCGAGGAAGATCCGGCTGTTGTCGAGATTAAGAACTTGAGGTCTCATCTCGACGAGATGACTTCTAGTCTAAGAAGGCGCGATGCCGGCGACAGCCTTGACGATTCTCCCTGATATACGGTGGGGACTGACATGGGCAAGGCTTGATGTAGTACGGGTTGTCATGTTTGCAACTTCCTTATTCTTTCTTGAACAAAGCGATGTCTGGGATTTCCCCATGGAGCTATGATAATGTGTCGCGGTATCGTCAATGAGTGTTGGTGGAAATGATCACTTTCCTCTTTTCTGAAGCGAAAATACATGTACGGACAAGATCAATGTTTTGGTGTGATATTCTAAATCCGATGTACATAGTTTAAAAATACATTTTCTGAATTTACCAAACCAAGAAGTATTGATCCCTCCTTTCCCCAATGGTCATCAAACCAAGGCCCGATCCACGACCTGCCGATCCCCAGCCCAGACGCAAAACTCACGTGTAGGCTGCACCCACCACATCTCATGCCACATCGAGGTACTCGAGCACCGGTACCGTACTACTGCAGCACTGTGTGTACCAAGTGGTGTATTGGGTTGAATGAATAATAATAATAATAATAATCAACCAGCCATCATGTGACAGATCCGGCGGTTTTTTCAATCAATCAACTATTCTAACTCCGCGTTTTTCAAGGGCTAAGTAAGGCAGAAAGAAAGAAGTATATCGTAGTCGATGAGGAAGAGAATGGTAAAAAAAAAAAAAAAAAAGGGAAGGAAAAAAAGCAAAAGAGATGGGTGGGAAAATGAAAAAAATAGAAATACGGTAAGAGACTCGAGACGCGGGTTTTATGTACAAAGTGAAATAATATAGGGTCATAGGATAGAAATGATTTTTTCTTCTTGTTCTGGTACTTGGTTTTGTGCCGTTGCGCTGGTAGTATGAAGGTTCGTTAGCGTGTGAGAGGTGGGTGAAGGTAGGGTAGGCAGGTAGGTAGATAAGTAGATAGGTATATAGGTAGGTATCGTAGGTATGTATGTGAGTTTACTGAGCGGGTAATGTGGGTGATGAGCCAAGGCAAGTAATCGGTTCTCCCCC
>QFET01025546.1:0-14151 GCA_003316355.1 Tuber calosporum | reverse complement strand
GGATGAGTCTCATGGATCTACTACAAGTCAAACTCAATGTATCTACGGCCTTCCATCCGTAAACAGATGGGCAAACTGAGAGGGTTAATCAGACCTTGAAACAGTATCTAAGGAGTTACTGTTCCTACCAGCAAGACGATTGGGCTACACTGCTACCCTTAGCGGATCACGCATACAATACGTCAGTATCTGAGTCCTCGAAGGTGTCACCCTTCGAGGCCATCTACGGGTTTGTGTCACAGACGAATTGGTTCGGGGCCGTGTCTGAACATCACTGTATACACCCAAACAGTGAACTTGTCGTCAAGGATTGGGAGGGTACATGGCAAGACATTCGAGAGACACTACAAAGGGCCCAGGAACGACAACGGAAATGGCATGACCAGAAGCGTCATCCATCACCAGAGTATGTCACCCTGGAGGATGTAGTCCAAGGCAGAGCAAAGAAGGCAGACCGTGTTTTGTTGGACCGACGTAACATTGGCACTAAGCGACCTATGGGGAAACTAGACTACAAGAGATTTGGACCTTTTATAGTTAAGAGGAGAATAGGGACACGGGCTTATGAACTAAAGCTGCCTGCAAGGTGGACAATCTATCCGGTCTTCAATGTGGGACTTCTGGAACCTTACCGTGAGGATCTGGTAGCCAGACCTGCTAAAGCCATACCAGAACCTGACATCGTTCTATTCGGAGCCCAGCTATATAGTAAGAGCCATAGTTTATAGCCGGTGGTATAGAAGTATGAAAGCAAAATTCCCACACCGGTTTGTAAAATACTTGGTGTCGTGGGAAGAGTTTCGCCGTGAAGAAAATTCATGGGAGCCGTTCGAGATGTTGAAAGGAATCGCAGGCGAGGCATTGCTGCGTGTTCATGACCGGTATCCGGCTAAGCCAAGGGATCACCGTGTATGAAAAGTACCTGAAAGGGGTATAAGTGCGAAAAAATCATCCCACCCACGAAAACTAAGTCTGAGGACAGACTTATGGAAGAGGGGAGTAGTGTAACGACCCTTAGATCAGTTGGTATAGCTTATCGAACCTCAGCCCAGCCAGTGGTCCTACCAGGACGTGGACAGGAACGGTACCAGACACCTAAAAAGTCACATAGCAACCATAAGTACCTTTTATGAATAAAGGGTACCAAGGTACCTAGTTAGATAGGGTAACCCAGCAAGGCCGGGTAACCTTGGTGCACACTTAGGTAGGGTAACCCCGCTAGACAGGGTAACCTGGAGCTACAGTCAGGCAGGGTAACCCTCCTGAGTAGGGTAACCCAGAAGCATGGTTAGGATGGGTAACCCTTTAGATAGAGTAACCCATCTCCTCAGTTAGGCAGGGTAACCTCTTAGGCAGGGTAACAGGGTACCCTAGGAAAACATGGTAAGTAGTGTAGACGCCGTCGGGCGTGCTACATTCGTGTAACCAGGTGTGTCTAGCTCGCGGAATCGCGTGTAACAAATAGGTCAGTTACGCGGAACCTTCTGGTGACGCATAAGGGGGCGTTATACAGACTTCCGCAGCGTTTTGCACCATCATAGGGCCCAGTTACCCTACCTTGGGGATCGCGTGTGAAATCAATGACCTCAAGTTAACCTCCCCTAACGTTACGCGAAATGCGAAATCCTACTACAAGTACCCCAGGGTGGTGGGAGTGATTTTGGCGCGTCCAACACCCTCTTGCGGCTCCCACGTTCGCTGCTTGCTCCAGGTGGGAAAGGCTGACAGTTGGTAAAAGCCTAACAAAAACTGAGAAATCAAAGGTGGTAGTGTAACCCCGTATACGTCACTGCCGTCCTTCCGACCAGATGATGTCCGCAGGATATATTTAGGGGTGGGCGACGGCCAACCCGGGCAAGTTGTTAGTATTGACATCAGATGGCCTTCTGAGGGTACTCTAGGTGCCTATAATCCCTATGGGAGGTATGGGGGTCCCACGGAATAGCTATCTGAGAGTCGGGGGTAAACGGAAGTTTGTCTGGATAAAACTCAACTACTTACACAACGATAGCCCAGGCGCTATACGATTACTGAGGGACGTTACAGGACTCTAAGAGGCATTCAGTCTTATCACGGCTAAGGTGATCCCTGAACAGTTGGCTCTAAGTAGCACCTATTTAGCCAACTCAGTAAAGACACTTACCGGGGGAGCTACGCAGTCACAAGAAAAGCTGCCGATAGGCCAAGTAGACACAGTTAACTGCAGTGCTTGCATAGACGGAAAAGCCATAGGGCTACGGAGTCTCATACCTAGGTTTGGGCTCAAAGTCGGGTTGTCAGTTGGCCATTGACAAGACGGAGATCGGAAAGGTTTTTCTCTCCTGCAAGGCATAATCAAAATGCATTGCAGAAAACCTTTATGATTGAGCGGACTCAACCTACCCCAGCGATCCACAGGCCCTAAAGTTAATTCCGGAAGGGCCATGTGTCAGATGATCCCTGAGTGGAGAAGGGAGCTCTCTTAACGGTCGGAGTAGGGATGGGTGTCGTTGGCTTTATAATTCAACTTAAGTAAACTCGAATGGCACTCTACTCTGATAACCAACTATCCTGTCGAGAAGACTTGCATTGAGTGAAGCTCTGGCTTAACGATATTAAGTTTTATCATTTGATTCAATTATTTTATGTTTACCTTCTGTGAACTTTGCGTTGAGTCTTTTGGTGCAGTCGCAACCTTAGGATCCATCTTCCTATAGGGTGCCCCCGTTACACTTCCTGAACAGACACCAGGAACAGCGTAATTAGGCCTACCAATCTGTCAACATGGCGAGATTTAGGAGTACCAGGATGGCAGTAAGAAGAAGGACCACCCACAAACCCATTGGTGTGGGCGAACGATTGTTAGTCTGGGGAGACCTGTGCGCTACAGAATCTGGTAGAAGCAAGAAATTCGAACCCAGATGGCGAGGACCATTCGAGGTGTTGGGATACAACTCCTACACACAGAACTACACAGTTAAGATGGACGCTAGGATTTACCGCTGCAAGGAAGGGGTATTTCATTGCTCTACAGTTAAGAGGTTCATGGAGAACGATGATGAGAGGATCTCTGGCAGAGCACATGCGAAACCAGTACCCATTCTCATTAAAGAAGTACCCGAATGGGTAGTTGAACAAGTGTTTGATCATCGCCAGCACTATGGACAAGACCAGTTCCTTATTAAGTGGAAAGGTTATGCGGATTCTGTAAACAGCTGGGAGCCTGTCGAAGGTTTAGAAAACGCTATGAACCTTGTCCAGGATTGGTGGACAGACAATTGTCCAGGCGACGAGTGTCCCATCATTACGGGATATCTCGAGATCGGATTCACGCCAATGACGCCAGTTTACGTGGAGTTCGCTGTTGAAGGAAAGGTGGACGATGAGTTTTGGAAACCCTATTTGGAAAGCCACTATGACGACTCTGGAGTCTCGGATGATGGCGAGATTATCAAGACCTGGTTTTGATTATTGGTGATTAGGGATATTGTTTTTTGGGTTTTAGTTTTTGGAAACAGTTGTTTTGTTTCCGTGGTGTAACCGGTATTGGTTACTATTGCTAAGGTTGACAAGGCTACCAGAAACTAGCAGTGCTAGTAAGGGGTTAGTTTGTTTTGTTATTGGTTTCAAGTATCGTTTGATACTTAGTTAGTTTTGATATTGGTTTCAAGTAGTATCGTTTGATACTTAGTTTGTTTTATGTTGGGTTTCATGTATCAGGCTGAAACCCGATATGTTTTATGTTTTGTTTTATGTATCGGGATGATACATATTTTGTTTGCAGTACCGTTTAGGTGCATGAGGCATTTGTTTGATTGGAGAACTTTACAAGCGGAGCCTGTTTATGTCCGTTGATTGGAAATCAAATTGAAGAAGATGGAAAGCTTTGGAAAAAGCGAGATCATGTATATATAGACTGCCCCTCTGGAGCTTAGACTGTGCAGTCTTCGACAGACAGAGTTTTTCAATATACCTACTTGAGCAGAACTTCTTTTCAGTTCGTACGAAACCACAGCACGTAAGTATAGGACTTAGCGATTCTGGCGATATAGTAATCCACAGCTGTTTGACAACCTATCGAGATCCCCGGTAGCTATCACTCACTTGAAGTCCAGACAGTTTGGGATCTGAGTTAGTTATCGTTATACCTCTCCGAGACGCATCCCTTTGGTGCCTGATACATCCAGGGAGGCGTTACAGGTTGGAAGTATATTAAAATATAGAATTTAGAAGTAGTCTGCGAACACTCAGACACGGGATATATATATTGAAGTGCCTCCCGAGCTTTAGCTATCATCAAGCAAATGACAAGAGATCTTATCAATATTATAAGTTTTACTCAAAATCTTTACCTACGAGCTTTCCTAGACAATCTCCATTTACGAAGAGAGATTCAAGCCTAGTCCGATTTGCTTACCCTTACAATCGACTACCCTTAACAGGTACCATACAAGTCTGGCACAATGCACTTTCAATATTTGCAACAGTATTGGTCTGTCTTGTTCCTGCTTATAGAGTAGAACCAAGTTTTGATAGCTGATACCAAGATTTGTAGTAATATGGTAGTTCTCAATTGCCTTCTCATAATACTTCTCCAGTAGTCTGAACAAGCTAAGATCAAGCGCTTAAATGATATAGGTTGAATGTGCTAGTAAACAGAAACAGATAATATTCTGTGAATCATAAAATTCACTCAATCTGCGATTCACATGGAAGGAGTGGCTATCCAGAATTAATGATGACTTATCCTCCTTACTTCCATAGCAGAGAACATTTTTTCTAGCTTTGGGGATGCTGGATTCCTGGTAACCAATAGTATCCCAACTCTTTGTCCATCCAACCCTTAGGTGATTTCCCTAACTGCACATCATGATCTTCCTCTCTCACATTTCCAAACTGTCCATAGGTGTGAACCTTTCCCTTTGTTATCAGAAATGTAGGAAAAACACTACTGTCAGCAGAAACTGTTTCAATCTAGGTCACCATCTCCCTCTTCCCATCTTGCTTCACATATAGGTTTTTCTTTCCCTGCTGCATAATGACTTTGGTTTTTGAAGAATAGCCAACAATAATACCTTTTTCATTAACTTTGCTATTGATGTAAGCTTTGATATTATTCTAAGCAAGGATTTTTCCAACCTTGTTGCAGTAGTACTTGATTGTACTATAATCATTCGCCCGAATACGCTGCTTATCCATTCGAAGAGCATATTTAGCTACAACCTCCGGATGTTGGTTCAACAATTGGGTCATCCAATTTCTTCCCAACACATTTTGAATGACATTTTTCCATCTCTCATCCTCATAGTGTGCTTGCAAGGCCTTTCTCTCCTCAACGGCCAACTTTTCTACCAGGTGCTATACTCAATCCAAGCGGGAACGAAAGCCATGGGATTCTAATTTCACCATCTTCTGTATGCTGACCTTTTCTGCTGAATGGGAGAGAATTTGATCATTTTCGTGGGCTTTCTGACGACTCTGACTCCCTTTCAAATGATAGCCAAGGGTTAACTTTGTATTTCCAAGCTGATAGCTGCCTAGCCTAAAGATCGACACTGCCCACTGCCTAAGGCCTTTATAGCAGCAGCATTGCGCTACTCCCGGTCTAGGATAATCGTATTGACTTGTGGTTTAAATTTCTGCATTATTTTGAATGGTTTTTGTTTATTGGTGATGAAACCGGGGTATCACAGTCTCTTAGTTGCTTGTATTACTTCTCATATTATCCAGATCCCTACACTATCTCGCTACTCCCTGATGTCTCGGATCTACCTGGTAAACGTTACAGAATGTATTGTGGATCATGCAGGACTGGTTGAGAGAATCCCAACTCATATTGCGGTCCTGAGGGCTCAGGTCCAGGAGGGCTTGACGAACTGGCCAAGGTCCCTGCATATATTGACGTCCTTTATGACCAAGCGACTGCCTGTCACCTTGCCCTCGAGGATGTTATCCAATACATTCCTTCTCTCTATGATAGAGTCTCCCAACATGCATGGTAATGATTCTATCATTACTCTCTCTGAGGGGGATCATACCGTCAGTGAACGGGCCGTGCTGGCAACTTCCCTAAAGGTCCAGAGTGCATGGCCAGGTTGCATTGAGTGGATGAATGAAAAACCATGGTGGGGGAGAAAGCAGACTTGCCACTCAGCTAGCTACCATATTTCGTATGTGGGAGAGAGGGGCTGGCTGAAATCGCGTCGACTTTCTCGGAATTCATGTAACTCGAGCAGGTTTCTGCCGTTGTCGAGTGAGATATGCCAAAAAGGACTTGTTGAGGTCTGGATGTACTTTGGAAGAGTAAGCGGATTAGTAGGACTGTGGAAGTCCCCTCGTCCACTGCAATCAGTCCTGAAAATAAGCGAGCACAGTCCGTATTGAAGGGAAATTGTAGCCACTCAGATTTGACGTCTCTGCTTCGACTGTGAGGGCGGACTCAGTTCCTTTTTCCCTTCATGGGCCACCCCGAGTGAGAGACCCACACCATAGCGGCCATTCCAAGCACCCACCCCCCGCCCCCTCATCCGACCCAGCATCGGGCCGTAAGTATCTCCCAGCCCTACAGTTATTGCACTGAGCTTTTGTCGCCCCCCGATGGGTTGTGGTTTCTTGAGGAATCGCATCGATATTCAGCGAGAAGCAGAAGAAAGGAACCTAAATATCTATTGATGGATATCTTGAGATAGCCCCCCTGGCGCTGTTGCTTCTACATACATTTTCCAAAATATCCTCGCAAGTCTTCTTCTAGATGTCTGCCTCCAGACCGCGCTCCATCGCATCCGGTGTTGTGTCCTCGACCAGCCTAGTATGAAGATATCTAATGACATCACCTCTCTTAGGAGTTGTGAGCACAGTCGTCGCCCTTCCAGAAAGAAAGACACTTCTCGATTTCAGCCCGGATGTGCGGTCTACCAATTATCGAGGACTTGATGACTTTTTTTGTGAAATTCGAATTTGGCGAACCAAGCAGCTTGACCCGATCTATCCTAAGCATCGATTCATATGAACGTATACCTTTCGGAAGAGGCAAGTTAGCCTGCAGCATCTCCACAATACCTGAAAGGTGCGACCCTCACCTACCAAGGACCTTTTTCTGGTCTCCGTAGTTTTGCACCATCTCCTCTTTTTCCTCCCAGCACCTCTTCCCCGCCCCCCTCCGCTCACAGCCTATTTGAGCAGGGAGCCCAATATACTCGTTGACGACTGCTCCTTTTGGGGGGCAAAACCGAAGCACAAACAGGCAACGGCAACGTTTTGTCCTCCACCCTGATTACCACCAGTGAGCTAACTTCGCCACTTGTAGGCACTTGCCCTTTCTCTTCCATTCCTTGATATAAGAGTGCGGCCGATAGATATATTCGTCACGTGAGACTGATACGAGGTTTGTGGCGCGGCTTTCTCACCAAAAAAGTCTTATCAGACCCTCGTGACAAATGTATCTATCGGCCGCACTGGTACACCCTTGTTAGCTCTTAAAAGCCTTGCCAGCCCCCAGATCTCCATAGCGAAACACAGCTGCGTTATCGGATCCACCCCCTCTCTCTCTCTCCCTGTAGACCAGCTTCTAAATCCCTCGGTGTTTAGGAGCCATCCTCCAACATCCCCGAATCGGCGGTTTCAAATGTTCTGGTGTCGCTGCTTGGACTCTAGCGGGGAAAGCCAGGCTAGGATATTAGGTCGGTCATCTGCAACAGTAAAGTTCTTGGGTAGATGTGAAAGAGTGTTATTGCTGATTTGCTAAACTATCGACATCTCCAATCCCTTTCGTTCACGGTATTGGAGTTAGTCGACCCTAATAGAGGAATGCCTAAGGGCTAAAGAAAGCGAGGTTCTTTGTGGAACCTATTGGATGCCCTAGGCCCCTCCGGTGAATCCCTTTTTTAAATCTGAAACCAGTTCCCACAATACCTTGACTACAGTATATGTGTATCATACCTACAATATCGGTGGCAGGAAATGTCACTTGTTTTAACGCCACGCTCCAGCGCCGATCAAACCTTGCACTACCAGCGAACACCAGATAGGCACCCTAGGGGTGTGGTCATTGGGACGTAATTGTATAAGATTTTCCGGAGGAAGATTCGAAAGTCGACGAAAAGCGGGTTCATGGATCGTCAGGATGCAGGGGGTACAGGGAGAGAGAGGGGTTCCCCCCCCCTCCCTCCCTCCTCCTCAAGGAGAACGAGGAAATCAATCAGAGATTGGACCGAGCAATAGCCAATTAACCAGAGGCAAAGAGAGTGAGGAAATGTTACGACAACCGAGTGATCCCACCAGAACGTCCTGAATTCCTGGACAAACACTGAAGACAGACAACCCGACCCCAACGGGACCGACGATGAGCGGAGGCGACTACAGTACTGCCATGACAGGATAAAGTACGAATATTGTATCACACTGCCATGAACGAATACCCTTGAGCACCCGCAGTGGAATAGGCCAGTCAGAAGTGTACCAGTTATACTCGAGCACGCACATCAAGCCTTGAGAATGGATCAAGCGAAAGGCGCGCACATCACCTGACTCTAGGGCAGCAGCAAGGTCCCTCGTGATGTGGGTATGGATATGGAAAGGCTCTCCTTCCTCCCGCAACTCCGCACCAGGCTCTGCGAAGATAGTACTGTGCTGTACCAATGCTTTCCCATACCCATCGAGACCGCCGAGCTCTTTTACACCCGCGGCGGAGTGTAGCGTCACGGTATTACAAGTCGCTTCATGTCACCGTTGTTAAAAAAAATTGGCAAAGGTTCCATTCCCACGGTTGGTGCCTTCAACTAGAAGGATAATTGAGCGAAGGGCCAAGTTAGTTTGTTAGAAGATGTTTGAGGCAAAGATGATTTTGTAAAATAGTCCACGAGTTCCGAGAAGCTGAAACGCTTGGGATGTTGCAGGCATTCTTAGCATTAAGGAACACTTGGGAGGAATCAGCTCTCAAGGGAGAAAGGGTTCTTTTTTTTTTTTTTAGAAAAAGTCCGCTGGAATTGTAAGCTATGGTATCATATGTACGAGAGCCACATTCTCCCCTTCCACAGAGCTCCAGACTGAGCAACTATGTATCACACCACCCCCAGTTTCCCATACCCTCTACGTAAATCCAACCCCTCGACCCCAGTTTCCCATCATACAATCACGCTTTGAAGAAAAGCATAAACCAAGAATTCTATGATATCATATGACAATACCCACCAGGACCCAACGACATCTACCCCAACCCTCAAAGTATCGAAACCACCTTCTTCTTCTTCTTCTTCCACTCCTTGCCGATATATCATATGTATTTATTCTCGCTCATTTCAGGTGACTTGGTCAACTCCCTTTAACGAGTGACTCGAGGAATACCATGGAATAAACTGATTTTCCCGATTCTTTGGTGGTTCGAGCTTGACTGTGAAATTTTATGTATGGAATGATAGGAAGCCATACAAAACGGATTTTTACCTTACTGCGGCTGTAGTCCGCTGGCGTACCGGTACTAGATGCGGGGAGGAAGTGTGTATGCTACAAGTAGCGTGACGATACCGGACGGGGTGGAATAGATAAACCTCATACGAGGACTTCCAAAAACTCCCCCCTTTCAATTAGGTTTCTGTGAAAGCCTGGCGGCCACATTTGATTCTTCAGGCACACTTTGAAAGCAGACGAGTTCAGATGTTCGGATGGTTCTCGGAAACTGGAATCACAGTACAGGAAATGCACTACCGCTTGTACAAATTGCCCTTTTACTTCAGGGCTAAAGAACGATACAAGTATTACAGGAGATAAATTCATTGGCACACAATACTCCCCCGCTCCCCCAGAACACCAAACACCGCACGCCGTCTCGAACAGCCCCTCTCCACGGGTGACAACCGTGTTATATATGATACTCCCTTCGAAAGCTCCCCCCGTTCCCCACAACCTGAACCCCAGGTCAGGCTAAGGCTATCCCGAAGCCACCACCTCTTCTCTGGCAATTGACCCACAGAATCTACTTCAAACCTTATCCCGCTCCTGCGTATCGGCATTACCCAAGAACAATAAGACCTTTTCGAATGCCTGTTGTTTTTAGCGTGTCCCATTGTTTGCATCCTCTGGCGGGAGTGGCAAGCAAGCATGGTAGCTCATTCATTTATCTTCTTTACCACAGTTTCCCATTCTACAACTTTTTCAGCAAAAAAAAAAAGGTAAATTCCGGTAGCGGCTGGGCAGGTTACCAAGATGAGATTGGGCACGATCCCATAGAGCCGTAGAACATGGCAAACCAGTGATATCGCCGACTATGTCCACCCAACGAAGCCAAAGCCAAAAAATTGGCATTTCTCACCTACAAAACGAGGGCAGTCGCATAAAATATAAGAACGTGCTTATACCCGAAAAAGTAAAAATAAAAAAAATACTTGGTTCAAATGGTACGATAAAAGTGATGAAATCCCCAAGTGAACCCGCCGAGACGGAAAGGACATCACAAAGAGGACACGAGGAGACTACGGTATGGTATTTACGATGGGAGGATAAAATGAACTTTGTAGGAAATTGTAGTGGGAGTATCGGCGTCAAGTACGGTAGGGGGGGAAAAGTGTCAAGGTGTAGATTGAGAATGACGAGAGCCTGTTGGAGATATATACCGTACGGTAGTCGAGTCGAGTACAGTATCTGGGCAGGCCAAAATATCTTATCCGGTCGGGTCACGGATGAGTCTCTCTTCTGGGGGAGGTCATTTAAAAAATTGGGAAAGAAAAAACATACCGTACCGTAGCCCTTGTCCACATACAGTAAGAGAGGTGTACTCGTACAAGTACTCGTATGATATACGGTAGTATTATGCTGACTGACTTAACTTATGATATTTACCGCCCTACCAGCATAGCATCACAACGATTACAATACCTCGCATCCCTCCCTCCAAAGCGGCTACGAAATCCACTCACTCCGACACTCCTACACGCCCTTCCCTTCCCTCCCCTTCCCTAACACCCCGCCAAATCTAACCCTAACCAGGAACTCAAAAAAAAAAAACCACGACTTCACAAGTCGGAAAAACACAATTATCAATCTCAAGTTACGATACTATGTACACGAGTAGAGACTAGTAACGAACACGAGTACAATCGAGTAGAGTAGAGCCACGATTAAAATCAATGATGGACGAAATTACCGCAGAGCTCGTACACCCTGACCGAGTCATGTATCATGCGTGACCACTGCTCGAGCGTCGTCATCGGGTATACTTGTACCTGTAGTCGACTATGATCGCTTTTTTTTGCTTCAGCGTAGCATACCGGGAAAAACATATGGATCAAAAGTCGGATTTCGACTGCTCGAGTACGGTACCGGTGTTGGATCACGGACGTGGAGAGCACTATCGGGCTTTCAGGGATCGACCCATGTTTGGATGGAAGTGGGTGGGTTTCTGCCTCAGTGGGAATTCGCTCGTTTGGGCTCTGGCAGGTGAGGAGTGAAATATTTTCGCGGCGCTAACGTGGTGTGCCTTTACAGTACAAGTACCAAGTACCGGTGTCATGCTCAGAAGAAGGAAGACACCATACCATGCAATCATCTCTCTATAGACAAGGGTTATCATGTATTTTCCCCATCTTTTATCGACTGACTTCTTCCCCCCGAGCTTTGATATTGTAACAACTCCTGTCGATCCCGATTAGATTACCGTTGGCTTATGGGATGGTAGCGCTATCGATATGGCCGGGTGTGCCTTGGACCCCCACCCATCCATCCACAGATCACCAAGCGCCCAACCCACCAGTTATTTTTTTGCGAAACTGGCACCTTACCAATCAATGCATAACCTCCCCATCCCACCGGGCAATGCAGTATTGTGCGTAGCATTTTCGCACAACACAATAAATGAATGAATAATGACATTGAAATGTAAATAAAATAAAAAACAATAGCTCTGAGACCGATTCGAACGATCGACCCTGCGATCTGCAATCGCATGCTCTAACCCCTGAGCTACCAGAGCCCATGATGTCATTTTCCATATTTTGTTGTTAAATGTAACCCAAGTGTTCTTTTTTCTTTTTTCTTCGCAAGCGAGGTTTGTCGACCGATTGATCCAGCTACCACGCAGCCACAAGGAGAAGAACAGAAAAGGAAGAGTGAAGAAGAAGAAGGAGGAGCTGGGGGTCGGCTTCTTTTCAGGTAGAGAGCGGTATATTATATAATAATACAAACATGGAAAGTATGGTGTGTTACCGTGGCAGGCAGGCCACAGCAGGCATCATAAGTAGATATTATAGGTAGGTAGGTGGGTAGGTAGGTAGGCCCGCAACTCATCCAAATACTGAGTACTGTACAGTACAGTGCTGCGCGATTACCACAGCGCAAAGTGTAACCAAAAATTGAGGTTGACTAGCCAACTTAGACCCAAAAGGTGCGAAAAGAAAGAAAGCGAGAGTGAGAGAGATGGAGAGAAAATGAAAAGGTCCCCGGTAGTCTATAGTTACGTACTGTAGCCCCAAGTACGAGATATAAAAACGAAAAGCAGAAATTGAAAACAAAAGAAATAGCCTTGCGAGGTGGAAAGAAATACGTGAACACTGCACCCGTTCCATCCTACCACTCCTTAGCCTGAGCGAGCAAATGAACCAAATAGCCAGTCAATAAGGCAAACCAGAATCGTACACACAACCCTACCGCACCCATTCGACCAAAAGGAAAAGGGAAAAGAAAGAAAAACTACTTTCCCATCTCGGGCGCCGGTCTCGGGAGAATTGGTAGAAACTGTACACTCATTAGCCCCCGCCCCGTCCACAAAGAAAACAAGAGGAAAGAGGGAAAACTCACATTCGCAACAATCAACATCGGGATATCAAACACATCCCTCTTGATAGTCCAACAAAAAGCACACTCCACCTTCCCATCCTTCGCGCCGAGGCCATCCATGCCACGAACCTCCCTCACGCCATCCTTCTTACTTTCATCTTTCTCAGCGCGGTACTTGAGCACTTTACAAGTCGTCATGACAGCGCCGCGCGAATCGCCAAAGGCCAGTCGGGCAAACTGCTCATAGAATTCAACAACGCTCTCGTCGTCCAGGAGCTCGGCCAGGAACACGGGTTTCTTCATTCCTCCAAGGCCGCTACCGACTACCCCCCCGGCCGCGACGCCAACGCCAAGACCGTACTCGTCTATGGACGGTGGCTGAAAGTTAACGACTTCGCCGTTGGCAGGCACGTTCGTGTTTCGGTTAGCCTTCTCCCCGAGGAGTACTTGCTTCTCCCAGCCCGTAAGCATACAGAATTCCTTGCCGACGCCGACCACCTCCCCCGTGCGTCGGCAGACGAGAGTTGGCGTACCGCAGTTCTGTATGAAGCGCTCGTACTCCCAGAGCGTTCGCTGGAAACACTTTTCCATGAAGAGGAGGTCATCGGCTTTGAGCGTCTGGGTGCAGGCGATGAAGGAAGGGCGGAAGGAGGCCATTGCCCGAGCGATGCGCAGGAGCAGAGGTTTCGGGAAGCGGGTTTCCAGCATGTGGAAGAGGCGGTGGTAGTGGAGTGTGTATGGGTATGGTGTTGTGATGGAGTTGTAGATCTGGCTGGGGTCCTCTGGGAGCCTGCGACGGCGGATGGGGGCTTGGACCTGCGGGACCTGTTGCTGTTGGGCTGTGGATGCAGACTGCACCTGCTGGAGGGTGGAAGGGCGATGGTGTCCACCGGATTGGTAGAATGAGGGAGAACTCATGGGACCACTTGTCGCCGTTGTATCGTAATTCGCTGAGCCAGCTGTAGTCTGCGCCGTATTCTGGATGTAATTCTGTCGGGGGGATTCCACAGGGGGGGATGGACTGGTGAGACTCCCCGGCCCGGCTTCAATCATATAAGTCCCGGCGAACCCGACGTTGTGTCCCCCTCCGGAATTCCGCCCTCCATGGCCAGCACTCCAGCCATCACGGAAGTGTGATGGGTCATCTTGCGGGGCCGAAAACCCTCCATACCCTTCGCCGGGCCCCATGCTCGGCGAGTATGCGTAGCTGCCTACGCTCCCGTCGTCCGCATCGGCAGCTTGCCCGCTCATGCGGCCGAGGACGCCGAACTCAAGAGCGCCGTACTGACTCCCGAAGTTCAAGCTTGCGATGTCGAAATTGAAGAAGGCGGGATCACTGGGGTCGAATAAGGGAGTTCCAGGAAAGTTCCCACCACCAGCACCACCCCCCCCACCAACACTACCCCC
>QFET01025545.1:0-11071 GCA_003316355.1 Tuber calosporum | reverse complement strand
TTTTTTTTTTTTTTCTTTTTTTTAATATATATCATGTAGTTATTGTTTATGGTACAAAACCAGGCGTGCTGCTCGCGCTATAGTATATAAAAAACCTTAATTGCACAGCATTTTCAAAGGAAAAAACAAATCTCTAATCAATGCATTGGTCTTCACTTAAGAGGGAAAGTAAAATCCCCATTAACAACCTGTGACTAACAGCAAAGTAAAAGACCACCTCAAGCCCACCAAGAAAACCTTCTGTAACCCCAGCAGTATCAAGGAAATCAATGAAAGTCAAGTAAGTAAAGCATCTGCAAGCGAGGCCAGAATCCACAGTCCATAAGGCAAGGGACATAAAACTACCCAACACTAAGAAAGTAAAGTAGCAGTAGGATGCAAGCTAACAAATCTACTGTGCACATGTCACAACAAAGAATGTTCTGACACAGCAAAATATCATCCATTGGCACCTACTCAAAAACAATGCTAGTAACCTAGACTCTGAATGGGCGGGAGGGTCAAACGGAGGAGGAGGTTTCATGAGGGCCATCAAAGTTAACACACCTAAGAGTAGTGTGACTGCAGGGAGGGCCACGGATGGGGCAGGTGGCTCTAGGGCTGTTGTATTCCCCAGTAGAGTGGTTGTGAGTGCACTTCCTACAGGCGGCAGGATTGGGACACTTGTTCCTGTGGTGTCCAAAGAGGTGGTAGTTGGAACACTGAGTGAATGGGTTGAAGCGCAAGTGGCACTCTGTAATGAATGTGGTGGAAAAGGCTGACAGGCGTTTGGAGACAAAGTCTAGAGCTCTGGGGCCAGTGGTTGAGAGGACTGCAGTTGAGGCAGCTTTACCCTCGCGATTGTTGTCAGTGGTGAGCCATCTGGGAAGCTTTGTGAGAGCAAGTCCAGTATTGGAGGTATTGAGCTCAGAGGCAATAGTGGCCTGCCACTAAGCGGAAGGAATACCATGTACCTAGAGGTGGGTGGCGGAGTGTCCAAATGGACTGTGGTAGTTCCTGGAATCAGGTTGAGGAAGGAAGATACCCTACTGTAAAGAGGGGTAGCGATGACTGAATCCATGGTCGTAAGTGTAACGTTACCATCAGTAAGAGTAACTGTTTGGATTAGGATACCAGATAGACCCTTATTGATGCTATCTCTAGCCCTACTGCAGAAGAGGTAAGAGGAGAGCTATCCTGTTTGATAATGAGCTGTCTCTCTCTGGTGGAGATACCCGTCTTAGGAGTAGGGGCTCTGAGGGCTGATGGGGCCTTGGCCACAGCAGGTATAGGCTTAGGGGTGGTAGGGGTCCTTCTTCTCCCCTTCTTCAACACTGTCGCCCAAGTAAGGGCACCAACAGTAGGAAGGGTAGGGGGGGGAAGAAGGAGGTGCAGTGGGAATGGGGGCAGAGGTAGACTCTGAAGCGCTAGGTGGTGGTGGAGGGGCAAATCCAAGGATGGGAATAACAGGCCTGGGAGTGATGTTCCTTAGGAGGTCCAATTCAGCAAATATACCCCTGATGTCTTCAGTGAAGCCATTAATTGCTTTCCTGTAGTTGTCATGCATATATTGCATCATCTTGTAATATATGCCAAAGTCTTGGTTTGGTGTTATGAGGATGCCTTCCTTGACACACAACCTAATGTATAGGTGGTCAAATTTGGACCTCCCTGTGCTGGCGGTCGCCATGTACTCAGGGTCAATGACAGACATGGAAGAGGCAGTGTTGCTGCCCAGCCGTTTAAGCGAGGATGGGCTTGGAGGAGGAAAAATAGGGGACAAGGTAGTAATTCTACTAGAAAGAACAGAGAATCTAGAACCTATGGGTGGTTGAGGTAGAGGAGCAGGCATCTTCTTTCCCTTTGCCTTATAGGAGAAGAATGAAGGGCTGGGCTCATCCCTAATGGATTTGATGAAAGCTTTTACCATAAGGGGTAAAGGTGAGGTGGTGAGAAATAGCAGTGAGCCAATAGGAGAGGAGCTTGCCGAAAAAACAGGAGTGGATTTTCCAAAGACTGTGGTTGTAGCGGAGATGGAGCATGAGGTTTCTGTAGTTCCACATTGAATATATGATATAATCAAAACTTCAAATACATTAAAACTTCCTTAGTTTTGCCCATGATCAAGTAAAGGAGATGAGACCCTATTAATATCATATCTTTTACACAAAATATCTGCTACTACTACAAGCCTTCCTCCAAAATCTGAATGTACCATTAAAGATTATAAACGCGCTGTTAAGGGTAGTCGAGTCTCAGGGTAAGCGAAACGAACCTGGCTTAAATCTTATCTTCATAAACGGATAATATCTAGGAAGGCTTGCAGGTAAAGATTTTTTGAGTAAAAACTAATGATATTGATGAGATATCTTCATCGTTGCTTTATGATGGCTAGAGCTTAGGAGGCACTTCAATATTTATATCCTGCGTCTGAGTGTTTACGGACTACAACTAATTTCCATAAAACTATGTACTTTCTCTCACAAACTATCTTTGATGATCCGAGTGCTAAGGCGATTTGACCATGAGAATATGGTTCCCCCCCACGGCTAACGGGCACATCCGAGTTCATCTTTCTCTGAGGGTGTGGTACCCTTATTGGTCTAACACAGTGTTCCTTCTTCTGCCGTTTAAGCCAAGCAGTCCAACTTAGTATCTACCAATGGTCTCTACGAACATCAAGTGGCCAACATTGTTGTACGTCCAAACAGCTTCCTCCCGATACTACTGGCGGCTTTTAGACGGCTTTCAGGATGACTGGAGCTCACGATCGGTCCAATACCATATCGTTTTGGCTCCGCCCCTCCTTATCGACTTGTCCCTATAGTTCTATGGACCTTTCTAGGCTTGCAATCAGGGGCTAAGTGTGTTCTCAGTGTTTCCCTGGAACCCACTTAACAAATTCTCAATTTCGTATGGAGCGTACCGTCACCTTTGACCACCCCCAGCAAAGGCAGTACGGGAATGGTGATACCTGTGCGGACACTGGTCCAATGCACTTGATTCCAGTTGCATTGGTACGTTCGAGTCTCCCTGCTCATATACCCGGCAAACACCATCCGGTCGCGCGGATAGCGACGACCTATAAAGTGTTACGAGGGGGGCGCCAATTTAGGACTTTCGAGTGATGGGACGCTTTTGCCGTAGGTGCCGCAGGTGACGTGCGGGCCCAACAACGGGGCCGGAGGGGTAGGAGTAGGTTTTTCAGCGCATTTTTCGTATGAATGCAGTACTGAATTCAGTGCCTCATACACATGTGCCTAACACCCGCTTCTATTCTCTTGTCTTTAAAATTAATACCTTTAATAGTATACATATATGTCTCCAAGTTAACAGGGCTTTTAACGTGACTTTAGCTCACATCCAAGTCCTCCTTCCGCCATCAGACCAAGTCATAGCCTAGTTACACAACCTTAATGAGCTCCTTCTTATACAATGTCGTCTCTAGTACCACGTCTCATTCAAACCCTTTATACTAGACTGCACACTTGATAATCCATTCTTGGAACATCCTCTTGAACCAACCATGTTGGACATTGTCTCTGCTTCTTGGCTTGCTACTATGCTACATACCAAGTGTGTTTCTCCTTACATACTATTATTGGTTCAGACCCTTTCATCTGACTACATTTATTGGTTGATTTTCCAAATCTCCTAATGTATTTTTTCCTGTTCATGTTGGTACTCTTAAGTGCTCCTCCATTTATCCTTTGTTAGTTTATATTTATGTTTCTTCCTACATCTTTTAAACCACAGTTGGATTATGTTATTTATGTTGATGATTTTACTATTAATATAGGATAAGGATGATACTGGAAGAACAAACAGCTTCTACACTACCATTACCCCTGCCTATACAAGTAGGTTACTTCATTTAGCGACTCTTTCTCAGTTCCCAAAACTGGCATTTATCATTGGCGCACCCCATTTAACCTCACACTCACTTCCCCTGCACCTCACCCATTGGGCTGATCTCTCTTCAACCCATTATAAGGAGTTTCCTACCTGGGTTACTGGTTTACACCTACCATAACAATTCCAGTTCAATTTATCAAGCATCAGGCCCTAGACCTAAGTGTATTCACCATGATAATGAAACTCTAACCTTCTGGCAGTGTGATCCCTCCCAACTACAATAGACACCTAGCCCTATAACTGCTCTTCTATTTCCTCAAGTATATGAGTAATTTACACACTTTAAATACATGATGATATGCAAAATACTGGTATTAAACTGTAGGTGCAGAGATGTATGACCAATAGTCTTACTTAAACTACAGTTACCACCATCAACTGTTAGACTCGCCTCCCGAATCTTACATCTATGTTCCTAGAGCAGGAGTGTATAGTGGCCATAGGCTAATCTGTTCACTTCCTGAGATCAGCCCTGTTACTGTTCATCTCCCCTTCCTCCCTCCGATGAGTCTCCAACATTGTGTCAGGTACACTCTATGGCCCAATCCCCATAGCTTGTGCATTAATTATATTTATTCTAAATGGATCTAACTAAGACTCTATCCAGCCTTAAGGTTCCCCCTTCCCATTTATATCATCAGCTAACTACTGGTATGCCAATAGTCTGAGTTTACTGACTTCTTCCTAATTAACTCCTAATTCTTTTTACAATCCTGCTCCATGACTCTCTCCCTTACAATACCCTCACCTATATATCCCAATAATGTTTATACAGACAACCTCATCGTTGACTAGACATAGCTCTACCTCCCTCATACATATTACCTTTACTAAATGTCCCTTAAGATAGATCCGTAGAAGGGTCTAGACAGCTTCACGCTAGGAGAATGTTTAGATCAAGATAGTTAAAGTCTTCTAGACTACCCACCCCTGTAGGAGTCAATCTAATCACCCAAAGCACTATCCAACCAGGATTACTAAAGATGAAACCCTCTGCATTGTGGTGCTCAATTGCCCTTCGTAGGACCGCCAGCAACTATTTCACTTACCTCAACTGACCCCCATGGGTCCCATATCCCTCAGGTAGTCAAAGATCAGCCTTACTACCGGTCTTGCCTCCCTGATCTCCCCAACTTCCCGGGCATCCCTGATCCCTCTCCCTAAATTTATTCTCTGGCCTCTTCCCATTCCTGTGGGCTGATAGAGCTATTTACGTTATTTGGCTTTCACTTTTTTTTTTAGCGGTCCTGGAGATTATGACATCGGTATATTTCATCTCAATTTATACTTTTAAGAGAAGTCGTTATTACTGGATGCAGTCACAGTATAGTTATAACTACAAGAGAACTGGCTTAGTTAAATCCTTTATCTTACCAACTGCAGCCTTAGGTTTCATTTTCCCAATTGCTAGCGCTCCATGCAAGGTACACTTGTTACTGTATCTCTATATTTTTAATTTTTTTTAATTTTCTTTTCAATTTCAATTCATTTTTATTTATTTATTTATTTATTTATTTTCATTTTTCTAATCATTTTTCTTTTGATTACCTATTTTTTTTTTTTTTTTTTTTTTTTTTTTTTATCATGTAGTTCTAGTTATGTTACAAAACTGTTTTAGATGCTCATCCTATGACATACAAAAATCTATAATATTAACCCAATTCCAAAGGAATAACAAAATAACAACATAACCAATTGCCTTCCATAAGCCGTGAAACAATCCAAACCACAAACTGGTCTCCTACAGCCAACTCAAAGTCCACTACAAATCCATCTAGGAAATCTAAGTAAACAGAATAAAAATTACAGAAATGAATAAAATTCAAGTTAGTAGGGAATTTGTAGGTGTATGCAAACTAAATAGTATATTAGGGAAGGAACAGGAAACTTGCGAATACTAAGAAAGTAAAGTAGATTTCAAGGTGAATGCAAGCTAAAGTAGAAAATTGCAGTAGACTAAACTAGTAGAATCCTTACAGACCTAGGTGTCATCCATGAGAACCTCCCTTGGTGATCCACCAGAGTAAACAATAATCTTCTTGGGGTAGGAGGAGATTTAGTAGTATGGGCATCAGGAGGGCCAATAGACTGCACATACCTGCTTGTCGTTTGACCACAGTGACGGCTACAGAGGTGACAGGTAGCTGTGAGCCAGCTATGATTCACAGTGGATTGGAATATAGTTCACCAACAGCAGAAAGCAGGGATATGGTACTTGTTGTTATGGTTTCGACATATAAAATAGTTGAAATAGAGGGTGAAGTTATAAAAGTACAAGGGATGTTAGGTTCTTAAGGTAGTGTAGAAGGTAGATGTTGCGTTGAATACAAAGCCTTGAGATATTGGCCCAGTAATTGTAATGCAAACAGCGGAGGCAGACTTGCCATCACGATTGCTGTCTGGGATGAGCCATTACAGGAACTCACTTATATCACGACTGCAGGGCGGTTAGTGAGCTCAGAACCATATCAGCCAGAGGCTGCGAGATGGGAAGGTCTTCCAGAGGAGGAGGGTTACTGGTATGTTGAAATGGTCTGTTGCAGTGCCATGGATCAAGTGGAGAAAATATAATATACTGAAGTACAAGGTTGTTACTCTGACTGATTTAATGGTAGTGAGTATGAGGTTGCTCTCGGTAAGGGTAGCAGTTTAAGATATGTGCTAGATAGAGCTTTATTGATATTATCACTAAGAGCAACTGCACAGGGGGTAAGAGGGCAGCCAATTCAGTTGGTATTAAGGTGTCTCTCTCTAACGTATTCTGGGGTGGTATGGTTCAACACCTAGTTATGGGTCACCAGGTTATTTTATATATAGTGAATCAAAAAGTAAATAAAACCACAATGCTCAACTCTTTCATACGTAAGACATGTATAGAATGTGTGTATGAGATAAGCATTCATTATTTGAAATAACTTTAAAAATATTTAAAGTTGTGTCATTGTTATTAAAGTAATTGTCAATTTTTACAAATATGACTATGTTCATCACATTGTCCCATGAGCTACCTTAATCCCCTTGTTGCTCACATATATACAATGGGTAGAGTATTCTTAATAGTTTCACAAGTTGTTGCCTCAAAATCTAAGATATATAAAGTGAGCTACGGAATTCAATATCACTACTTTTGACACATGTTTTTCCCAAACTATCTCCTTGCCTCTTTTAGTTACAACTTCAAGAGAAAACCTCTGATCATACTAAAGAATGCCTAAAATGAAAGCCAAGAAAAGTGAACAGGATAGCCAAGGCTTGTTATGCTCTCCAAACTACACCAGGACTCTCAATTCATAAAGCAGGTCAACAGTTTGGGATTTCTAATATAACACTAAACAAGCGGTATCATGGATGCACGCAGCCAACAATTCCATACTATCCAGATCAGCAACTTCTCAGTAATGAACAGGAGAAGGATTTGATCACGTGGGTTGAAAAGTGGGTTGATTATGGATTGCAACCGCGTTGGTCTTATGTTTTTCAAATAGTCTTTGCCATGTTGAAAGATCAAGGAAAAGCAGAGAAGGTAGAATAGAACTCGATACAACAATTTTTAATTCGGCATCCAGAAATTCAATTCAAGGTTAGTATGCTACTAGACAAGCAGAGGGCACTTACTACAGACCTTTCATCCTGTAAATCCCACCTCAATTAGTTTTACAATACTCCCTGCAAGTTGGATATTCAAGATAAGAATAGTTGGAATATTGATGAGAAGGGATTTGCCCTTGGGCTATCTGGTAGAGGGCAGGTCATTTGCAGAATATCAAGGAGGAATCCATAGGTTATTCAGGATAGTTACTGCAGTTGGATCACTGATATTGAAGCTGTTTCAAGATCTGGAATGTTTTGCCTCCTCTTATAATTATCTATCCTGCAAGAACACATATTATGGGTTATTATAGCAATATCGACATTAAGGACAAGCAGGATGCCTTCTTTACTCATTCGGCTACTGGATACATCAATTATCAGATCACCTATCAGTGGTTGAGACAAATATTTGAGCCGAAAACCAGACCCACATATCGCATCAAATAGCACTGAATCCTGATCCTTGTTGGCCGCAATTCCCATTCTGAGAACTTTCAGTTTATTGAATTATTTATCTAGCACAATATTGATCTCCTCTACCTCTCTCCACACTCCACCCATATGCATTAGTCACTTGATGTTTGTTTGTTTTCTCCTCTTATTACAAACTACAAAGATGAGGTTGAAGCAAAGTTGGGAGCCCATGGACCATATTCAATCTTACAGAAGGGTTACTTATATCCCATAATCTATAGAGCAAGACTCAAGATCTTTACAGAGAAGAACATTCTGTCAGCATGTGGTACAATCATTCTAATACCATTCAACCGACATCGAATCCTCAATGATCCCAATCTTCAATCAAAAGCCTCTTCCTCACCATCTCTGGAATTCAGCAACTAGGTATTCGTCCACTTCCTGTGAGGAGTGACCAATCTATAAGGCTAAACCAGTTTGAAAGGTTGGTATGTGAGGTGCCAGATATACAACCAAGAGCAGAGATCAGAAACTATTTTACTGTGCTAGTTTCCCTTCATTAACAGAAAGAGGCTGTATTGAGCATTACCAACGAACTCCACCAGCAACAGCAAGCCATAGGTATGAGAACCAAGCCTGACCGCACCTAATTAAAGGGTGGTCTTATACTGGGATCCAAGCACCTTCCGTATCTGTACGGGGGGCGGGGGGTCCTTGACGAGAAGGAGAGGGCACTAAGCCTTAAAAGACAAGCTGCCAAGCTTGATGTTATACATATGGGAAATGGTACAAATTAGTTGCTGTGAGAGTATAATGAACCGTGAGGTTACTCTATGACTACAACCCTTGCTGGAAAGAAGTAGTGTCTATAGCAGAGCTGCTCAGCCTCGGTGAAAGATCTAGACTCTAATGTATGGAGGACAATGACTCTTGATAATCCGCATTCATATGCACTTGAGTGCATACATGCAGGAAAGACGGCCATCCAGACTAATCAACTGGTATTCCATTAGATGTTTACAACTGGGCTACATCAACTTGAGCTTGGTTCTTTAGGGAAATGAATCGAAGGCTATTTACTGGTGGAGTGCTAGACACCCTCAGAATAGTAAATAGTTCGTGGGATCATTTGACCGAGTGGGGCATTCATTTTCAGGGTCAAACTGGTTTGCACTTACCATGACCCTGGCCATGATATCTAAGGATACTTCATATGTATGGCTAACATAAGTACCGGGACAATTGTATAAATAGCAAGCAATCCCCTATAGTTAATGGCAGACTCCGCGCCCTCTATTTTCCTCCCGCATCAAACTCTTGCCCTAGTTAGCCGAACAAAACTTCGACCTTTTGTGTGGCAACAGCCATGACAGACCAAATCTTGCCACTCGCTTAAGCTTCACTCTTTAGCGACACAGCACCACTTCCTGTGTAACAGTTATGGCCACAGCTTCCCCTGGCCCCTCCAGGTCAGCCTCGCGCACCCAGCACCGCACAGCCCCCTATTCAACCCACTCCTCCCGCGCCAGCACCCCTGGACCCCTCCCCGACCACCTGATTGCAACCCATAACCTCCTGGACGCTATAGTTACCAGGTTTAGCCTCTAGCAGGAATCCTTCCCTGCGTTTGACAACTCCCTCCTCCACAACCTTTCTGACGGGGAAGCCACCATGATCCCACTCCTCTGCACCGCCCTCTCTGGAATCAATGAGGTAGTTAGCCGACTTGCCGCACTGACTACGCGCGTGGATGAGATCTCCTCCGCCATCCCGACCCCCGCTCCTCCCCCTACTTCAGCCCCCCCTGCGATTGCAGCCTTGGAGGCCATAGTCAGGGACCTCTCCCTTCGCGTCACGGCAGGAGCCACTACCAGACAACCCCCTCCTTCCACGCCGGTCCCCCCTCGCCCCGCTCCGGCTCGACCTAGGTCTCTCCCCTTCCCTCAACCCCAACCCACACAAGAAGCAATTCAGGGCCCCGACCCCGACCTCCCCTGCTATGACACAGTTGGAAAACTGTGTTATGGCAACCCGGCCGCATATGCCGTCCGACATCCACGCTCCTGGGAAGCCCAAGAATACAGGCAGCCAAATACCCTCCCCTTACTGAGTTCCGCTTACCACCCACATCCTCCAACAACCAACCCACACACACCCAGCCCCGTCCGGCCAACAAATCCTAGGCTGCTGTTGCAGCAGGACCATCCTCTGCACCAGGTACCAAAGGCAAAGGGAAGAAGCCAACCACACCGGCCCATGTCGCAGCGTCCAATGACAGCAGCCCTCAGTCTCGAGGTCCAGCACCGTTGCCCACGGCCAAGGGCAGATTCTTCGCCCCCCGCACCCCACCTGCACCTCATGCAGAGGCTGACCGTGTGGCAGCAACCGCCCCCAGCCTGATGGCCGCCGTCCTAAGGCAGTCTAACTGCCCTTTCCCCCTCTCCTTTTCTGCACGTGTCAATCCTAAGGGATCTCTTACCCTCCTGGGCACTGACTCACACACACCCTCCACTGCCTACTCTCCCTACTATAAAGCCATGTCTAACCGTCTTAACCAAGCCTTCCCAGTAGGAAAAACCCCTATCGCCCTTTCCGCCCCGCCCTAAATGAGGTCCAATTACCCATCCACTGCTTACCTACAGTCTACCTTCCGAAGGACCTGGCTGACCTCTTCCCTGCCCTCTCTGAGTCAGTTCGCAATGCAACTGACGTCGTTATCTACTCAGCACGTTTCTTCCAAACCAACCCTGACATTTGGGCAACAAAGACCACTACGTCTGTTGTAGTCACCGTGGCCCCTGACAATGTCCACAGGCTTGGCTCCACTATCCATCTCTTCTCCGCTCCGCGCAAAGTCGAAAAGGCCCCCTCTACTGGGAAGTATATGCAATTCCGCAAGTGCTGGCTTTACGGTCACCCCTCTCCTATGTGCAAAGCTTTCACCCCCACCTGTCCCCTGTGTGCTCTAGCAAATACCCGAGTGGCCTACCGCTGCCCTAATCCCACTTGCCCTAAGGGCGGAAACCCTAAGTCCGTTGCTGGGTGCTGTCCCGGCTCTCCCCTCATGTGCTCTAGTTGCGCTGGTCACCATCCTGCTACGGACCGTTCTTGCCCATCCCGCCCCCTCCCTCCCACTGACGATGATGCCTCCTCTGAGCCTGAGGGTATA
>QFET01025533.1:0-11359 GCA_003316355.1 Tuber calosporum | reverse complement strand
ATTTGATTTCTTAAGCCTAGCCTGATTCGCTTGACCTTAGAATCGGCTACCCTTAACAAAAGGTGACCTGCAGCGTCCAGGTGCGTGGTCGCTTCCAACCAGAGAAACCTCTTCTATGTCCAACATGGCTTGGTCCATATCGACCGTTAATTGTCGTGCCATCTCGTTCTATTGGGACTCCGGATGTTTTCCTAATCTCCAAAGAGATGGGGTGAAGGAGGGGGAGGTAAAGCTGAAAGAAATGGAGGTTCCTTCTTCTTCAGTATCGTAGTCTTGAAACGCCTTCCACAGGAAGGTGGGACCGTAGAAATGTTGGTAGATATCTTGGAAATCTTATTCGGTAGGGATCAATAGCGGATCGGTGAACCAGGAGGGTTCCTGAGGTAAATAGAATTGAATCTCCGAGAGGGAGTTTTCAAGTATTTCTTTGAATGAGTAGGTGTATTTTAAAGGACGTGGTTCGAGCAGAAGCTTGTCGAGGAGTCAGGAATCAGCTATGAGCTTATGTAATTCCTGAGGTATGACTTGGAGGTGTCCTGTAGTTATATAAAGAGCCTTGGTAACTAGGAGAAATATCAAGGTACTGTTAAGGGTAGCCGATTCTATGGGCAAGAGAATCGAACTAGGCTTAAATCTTTCTTCGTAAACAGAGATTGTTTAGGAAGGCTCGTAGGTAAAGATTTCAAGTAAAACTTGTGATATTGATAAGATCTCTTCTCCGTTGCTTGATGATGGCTAAAGCTCGGGAGGCACTACGATATTTATATCCCGCGTCTGAGTGTTCGCGGACTACAACTGGTTTACATATAGGCAGGTATTTTATTCCCCACATTTGTCTCTTAATCCGTGAGCTTACCCTCTTTGACCGTGAAACTTTCTCTTCCCCCACACGCTAATGGTATGATCAGAGCACTCGACTTCTCGGAGGGTGTAGACCCCCTTTGGCTGGGTTGTCAACCTTCTTTCGGCTGTCTAAGAGGCGGCCGCCCAGTTTGGAACGTACCAATAACTTATTAGAACTCCAAGAGGCCAGCTTGGTTGTTGGCCGAGTCTGCCAAGTGCCGTCTTATCCGGCTCTGCAGCCGGCTTTCCGGATGAATTGTGGTCACGATCGGCCCAAATCCTTCTCGTCTTCACTGCCTCTCCTTGTCAACTTGTTCCGATAGGTTCATTAACCTTATAGGCATCACGGGGGCGTCAGTGTACTCGTGGTGTGTATCGGAGTAGCCTACTCCCATCGCGCATTCATACCCATCTAGGACTACCCGGGCTCTCTTAACTTCATCTGTGTGTAACTCCGCGAGTTCTTGAGGGAATCGCTTCGTTCCACTTCCCAGACGTAGTCAGAGAGGCCCTCTTATACACCCTGTGGACAGCGTCCGGACGGACGGCGACGACGTATACGGGGTTACAAGATGTGTTTCAATTTCTTATTTTTCTTGGAGAACTAGCAACTGCACAAGGTGCCAGTGTCGACTCCCAGGGCGAACGCCAGGGCCGCATGGGGGTAATTGGCTGTAGAGGTTCAGATTCGTGTAATCCTCTTGAGAGTCATTTGGGCCTAAGACGTAGAGCTTTATGCTAAGCTGCTTCGAGGGTCGCTTAGTGCGTATGTTTTTTGCGTTTAACATGACCTGGTTCCCGACCTTGATGTCTGGTTGGTGGTTAGCCTTGCAGTTGTAATATTTGCACATATTTTCCCGCGTTTGTTCCCACGCTTCTCTAGCCTGTTGGTGTATTGTTTGGATCCAGTGTCCATATAGCAGGGCGCCTGGATTTTGGGCTTCACGTTCCTATATCCATTCAGTTTGTGGGTCGAATCCATAGTTTGCGTAGAAGGGTGACAAGCCATGTGCGTTCGTTACCCAATTGTTGCAGGCATGCTCGGCTAATGGTAACAGCTGGTACCAGTCCGTTTGATCATAATTGACAAAGTTTCTGAGGTATCCTTCCAGCACTTGGTCGGTCCTCTCTGTTTGCCCATCAGTTTGCGGGTAGTACGCAGTTGACATCTTTCATTTTATCCCTATGGTTTTGCATAGGGATTCCCAGAATTCTCCCGAAAACTTTGCATCCATGTCAGATATAATTTCCGCTAGAAGTCCATGTAGCTTCCTGACTTCCCTCAAGAATACGTTTGCCACCTCCCTGGCAGTTGCATTACCTTCCAGACCTATAAAGTGAGCCATCTTTGTAAACCTATCCACGACTACCATAATTTGTGTTCTTCCTTGTGATTCTGGTAGTTGTGTGATGAAGTCGGTCGATATGGATGACCAGGCTGCGAATCGAACTTCTAGATGTTGCAGCAAACTGAACCGCTCATGTCGTGGGGATTTATTATGCTGACATTCGTCACAGGACCATACGTAGTCATTTATCCACGTAGTCTGCACTTTCCAATAAAAGTCTCTGGTAACAATTTCCAGAGTCTTCTCCAGTCCAAAGTGACCAGTTGCCTCAGAGCCGTGGCAACCTTTGGCTATAGTTGTCTGCAGCTGTTCCTTGTCAGGAATATATAAGCAATTCTTATAGTATATCAGTCCTACGGTTACTGCCCAGTGACTTGGTAATAGTTTGCCCTCATCGGGTAACGTTTCCAATTCTCGCTTGAGTTCCTGCCAGTCGTCATCGTTCTGGCCTGCCTCTTGGATGGTTTTTAATAATGTCTGGTCATATTTCCTAATATCAACCGTGTACATTATAGCATTAGACATTAGGAGTATCCCTTTGACTTGTCTTGCTTGATGGTCTATTTCATCAAGGAACTCATTGTCGGCCTGGTCAGCTTGCAAGTATGCAACCACTACCTGGGTCTTGGTTTCAGCTGATCGTGTGGGTGATATCCGTGCTTCCAAATCCGCCTTTGCCCCTCACAGTTCCTGCTAGACTGTCCACTTCTTTCGCTTCTGCCATAAGTATGTTCTCAATTATCATTTGTGCCATTCGGTCCCCTTTGCAAACCTGGCAATCTTGGTTTCCATGGTTCATTATGATAACCTTGACTTCTCCAGGGTAATCAGCGTCTATTACTCCTCCGCCAATGCTGATCCCAAATTTGACGGCCATTCCACTACGTGGTGCCAACCGTGCATATCTTCCTTGTGGTAATCCGACGGATATTCCAGTTTCCACAAGACTTTGTCCTTAGGCCAGAATTATAAATTCCTCTAGTGCGTACAGGTCGTATCCGGCTGCGAGTGGGGACCCTCTTGTAGGCAAACGTGCTTTTAGACTTAGTAATTTTATTCGCAAGGAATCAGGAGACTTTGTGCCATTTATTCTTTCCTCCCTCTCTGGCTTATTTAAGTGCACCTGTGTGATTTGGAGGTGAGAAGGCTTGAGAAGTGGCTGTTCGCTATACGCAGCTGCCTCCCCTGGAGGGTACTACGGCCGTCGGCTTAGTGCATCAGGCTTTCGGCCTCGTTTTCCCGGTCGATAGACAATCCTGAAATTGTTGTTCGCTAGTTGTTAAGCTCATCGTATCTGCCGTGGGTTCCATACTTTAGTTTTAAGGAAGTTTTGTAGGTTCTTGGGATCAGTATTGACAGTCACTGGTTTTTCTGTTCCGACCAGGTACTGTTTCCACTATTTAAATGCTTCCAGAATCGCCAACAGTTCCTTATCATGGATCTCATAATATCGCTCAGCTGGGCTCAGCTTTCGTGAGTGGAAAGCCACCGGATATAGCTTTTTGTCTTTAAACTGTGAGAGGACACAGCCTAGCGCAAAATCGCTAGCATCTGTTTCCACAATTGTTTCTCTTTCAGGGTAGAAATGACAGAGTATAGGGGCGGAGATGAATCTTTTCTTAAGTTCTTCAAAGGTCCCGTCTTGTTCCGGCCCCCAGCTGAATTATCTGGGGTCGCCCTTCAATGTTTCGGTTATTGGTTTGCAGATTTTGGAAAAATCCTTAATGCAAGGTTGGTAAAAATTGGCAATGACAAGGAATATTTGCAGCTCCTTGACCGACCTTGGTGTAATACAATTTTTTATGCTTTAGACCTTTCTTTCACTCATGGTGACTCCATCAATTGCCACAATATAACCTAAAAATACCACTATATCAACGTGAAAAACTGACTTAGTGGTTGATACCACTAGATCGTATTTCTCCAAGCTAGATAGTACTTTTTTGACAAAGTCGACGTGTTCTTTCTCTGTCTTGGAGTATATTAGAATGTCGTCTAGAGAGACCACCACTCCATGATATAAAGATTCACTTAGAATTTTGTTCATCATGGCCTAGAATGTGGCCGGCGCGTTTACCAGCCCGAATCGCATTACTTTGTTTTCAAAGTGGCCGTATCATGTCCGGAATGCAGTTTTAAACTCATCCTCTTCCTTTAACCTTAGGAGGTGATAGCCATCTTGCAAGTCGAGGTTAGGGAATATTTGGGCCCCAGACACCCAGTCGCGGAGCTCGCTCATTAGGGGTAGCGGGTATTTGTTTGTGACGGATAGCTTATTTAACTGTCGGTAGTCCACACATAGCCTCATTGAAAAGTCAGGTTTAGGGACAAATAAAATTGGAGCCCCTGCAGGAGATTTGCTTTTCACGATTTTCCCTTGATCCTGCATTTTCTACAGGTATTTGCGAAGCAAATCCAGCTGGTGGGCTGACATAGGATATATTGGGCCCCATGCCAGTACCGCCCCGGGTATTAAGTCAATGGCGTGGTCAAAATTTCTTCTTCTGGCTAGTTTCTCTGCCGTTTCTGGTGCGAAAACCCTCTTGAATTCATGGTATTCCCGTGGTATTCGCAGAATTTCTTTTGACTCAGGAGTGGGTTCTATTTCGATTCTTCCAATGTATCGTGCTTCTGGGTCGTATGCCATGGTCTCATGCCTTTCAAATGTCAAGTCTATGCCTTCATCATTAACATGACTTTGGCATTTCTCGCCTATAAATGTCCATTTTTGCGCATTATCGATGTGCCTTATGGGATGTTCTGTATGCCACCATCCAAATGGGATGCTTAGATCATATTTGCCAGCATTAGCAATTTCGAAAGAGATATGAGATCGGTGTGCGTTGTTTCCGATCTCCAAGAGAATTGGCTGCGTGTAGTGTTTTCCCCCATTTGCTACTGTGGTTCCTTCAAAGTTGTAAATGTACAAGCTATTTGTGCATGTGTGGTATGGTAGGCGATGCTTATTAACCAGATCTTGGTTAATTAGGAATATATTAGACCTGGAGTCTAATAGAACACGAAGCGGGATCCGTTCGCCATTTGCTTCTATTGTTGCTTTACCTTCGGGGCATGAATAATAAGGCGTGGAATGTGCTTCTGTTTTATTTCTTTTATTTGGGCCGCTAGAGACCTGTGCAGGTCTTTTGAGGGACATTTTTGTTGTTGTGGTAACTTAGGGTGTTTGTTACCATTCCCGCATGGTTTCTGCTATTTAAGCCTCCTCAGACAAACTAAAATCTGTCTTTGGTCTACTGGGCAGCCCACTACTAGTGGTCTTTACCCCTTACCGAAGGCTTCTCATACACCTACCTTTTACCCTTCTCTGCCCACGCTTTTGTCTTTACTGGAACCGCACTCGTATCGTTACGACTATATCTGTGTATTTGGGCTCCGGGGATTCTTCAGGCATCGCCTCGTTTACCTCATGAGTCTTGCATGCCTATCCTGTCCACAAAGCCGGAGTTCAGGTTTGGGACATATTTACCCAACTCCATTTAGCGTGTGGACTAGGTAGCCGTAGTTACTCATTCTCTTCAACTTGTATTTTTCTTGATGTCTGGAATCATGTTCCATTTCTCCAACTATTCAGTTGTCCAGCCGACCTATAATATATTTGGTTCCTCGAAGGCTTCTCACGATCCAGGCTAGACTGATTTCCCCTTGTCATTTCTAAGAAGTCCCTAGTCCACACTGGTCTGTCCACTCTTCCTGGGATCTCTTGTAAGAATTTAGGGCTTTATAAGGATGCGGGTTTAGTTGACCGTCTTCCGTACTACGGTCCGATTTACACCGCTTGTTGCGCGCCGCTTTCTTCTTTTTGAGATTCAGGTTCCCAGAGTTAGTCCTGACTACCACGAGCCGCCGTCGAAGTTAATCGCTTCTCGATAGCCTGTCATTCTTAGGTCTGCGATACTCTCCTAGGTCTGGATTGCTTTTCGTGACAGTCGCCTTGGTTTTGAGTTTCCCACGGAGAAGCACAGAATACCTGCTAGTAGGACCTTGCAGAGGTCGTGCCCCCTTCTTGATTTCGTTTTCGGTAAGGGGTCCATAACCGACTACCCAGTCGCCGTCACTGCCGGTGCCTGAAAACCTTCTTTAGATTTCATCCAGGTCGTCCAGTTCCCACATCCTGGACTGGTTGACTTGGTTCACCCTAGTCGTAGGTTCTGGTTGCCCTTTTGTTATCTGGGGTCGTCGATATTGGGGTTTGAAATTTCCCCTTTTCTATCCTATGACCGATACTTAGGCTTGTTTCCTGCAGAACTTCCAAGTATGGTTAGCCAACGTCCAACGGGTGCATCTGTTGGCTTTCTTGTGTTCTTCAATTTTTGCCTTAGGGATTCCTTTAAAGCTTCAATCATATTTGTATTCTCAACCTATCCTTCAGCGGGGGCTTTTTTCCATTTTTCAGCTTGTTTTTTCAATTTGTATGCAGCCTTTTCAGCTGCCGTGTAGGTTTTCTGCTTTTTATTTCCAGCAGTGTTCTTGCTGGGTTTGAATTCCTCCTCCCGTTTTCTTTTCTGAAAGTCACTTTTCGCCTGGTCGTTTTTTCTGAATAGCCCTTGTTGTTCGTTGAACGATTCTTCCACTTTGGTGACCCTGCGGACTGCCTTTATCCATTCGCTATCCAAGTCGTGATACTCATGTGATAGCGTACGCATGGCTTCAATAGGAAGTTGCCGCTGAATTATAGTTCTCCAAGCGATACCAGAAACTTCCGCCTCGATGTTGTGGTTCTCCATTGTGAGGAGATACTTTTCTATAACCCCTGTATACCTAACCTTCTCCCTCTCGGCCAAGGCTTTATGGGCCTTGTGCAGTACGGAGAATCGTTCTGTAACTTCGGCTTAGAAAGTGATCCAGATATCATAACCCAAATGTTTTGGGAATCCGAGGTTCCCAGTCATTTTCTTTTGATAAGTTATCGAGAAAGGAGCTACCTCGGTTCCTTCCATTCTTCCTAACGCATACTTGATGTGTTCTCCATCGTTTTCCTATTGCCATGGGTTTCCCCCTAAGTAGTCCTCACAATTTAATAACCATACTCACACATCCTGAGTAGGCTTATTTTCATATTTGAATGTGGTGTCCGCTTGCCGGCGGTTGGTCCTTGACAAGGCTTGCCCTAATCGGTCGACCCCTGCGTTGGCTTCGGATTCAACCTTACGGCCAGGTAATGGTCTTCGTGATGGCTCACCACCTTGTCGTCAGGGGCCACTTCCGTCTTCAGACCCAGGGTCGTCATCTCACGACTTAGGTGCATTCGCCGGAGTGGGCGGTGGTGGCTCTTTTCCGCCTTTATCATTTCCGTGACCTCGATCAATGGCCTTTCCCTTGTCTCTATTGGGAATGAAACGGAACTCTTCTCCTCCATCGGCCGTGGTTCGTCTATCCAAGCCCCGATTCTCCACTGGCTATGATACCACTGTTTCCCACACTCTTGGTGGGTTCCTCGCAACTTGTAGTTGCACCAAAGTTTCATTCATCCGAGTCAAGATTCGATTTAGTTAATCGGATGCAGCATTCAGCCTTATCACATAGGCTTCCCTTTCCCACCGTCGTAGTTCAAGGCGCTGGTGCAGTTCTCGTAATTACTCACGGGTCCGCTCATGTTCTTTTTGTGTGGCCACTTGTCTTTGTAGGAGTTCTGCTTTCTGTCTTGCCAACGCCTGTTCTAGCTGGCGGTCTCGATCCAGCGACTCTTGTCCTATTGTCCCAATGTTAGCATGAAGTTGGGTACTTACCGCTTCCTGGTGTGCAGCCCGTTCTTCCTGCGCCCGCAACTTTGCCTCCAACCGTTTGGTGGTTGCATCTTACAGTGCGGCAGTTTCAGTTGCCAACATTTCAAGTGCCGAATTGACATGTTTCAACTATACGCCAATGATCTTTTCCCCACGGGTTATCCGTTGAGCATGGTGCTTGAGTTGGGTTCCCTGATCCTGAGCTTGACCGGATAGTTCCCCGTAGGCCAGATATTGCATATCAACCAATTCCTGGAGGGTACGGTCAACGTAGCTCATTGCCTGGCCTATATGTTTTGCTAATCTTTCCATAACTGGATTTCTGGCGTCGTCGGGATGGGGAGTGCTTGATCGAGTTCAGGGGGCCTATTTTCTGACTCCACTTTGCTGTGCAAGGTGGTGGAGTGCCAAAGGTGACCTTGAGCGTCCAGGTGCGTGGTCGCTTCCAACCAGAGAGACTTCTTCTATGTCCGACATGGCTTTGTCCGTATCGACAGTTAATTGTCGGGCCATCCTGTTTTGTTGGGACTCCGGATGTTTCCCTTGTTGCCCAGAGATGGGGTGATGGAGGGGTAGGTAAAGCTGATAGAACTGGAGGTTCCTTCTTCTTCAGTATCATATTTTTGGAATGGTTTCCAAAGGAAGGTGGGACCGTAGAAGTGTTCGTAGATTTCTTGGAAATCTGATTCGGTAGGGATAAATAGGGGATCGGTGAACTAGGAGGGTTCCTGAGATATCTAAAATTGAATCTCCGTGAGGGAGTCTTCAAGTATTTCTTCCAATGAGGAGGTGTATTTTAAAGGACATGGTTCGAGCAGTAGCTCGTCGAGGAGTGTGGAATCACCTATGAGCTTATGTGATTCCTGAGGTAAGACTTCGAGGTATCCAGTAGTCATGTAAAGAGCCTTGGTAACAAGGAGAAATATCAATATACTGTTAAGGGTAGCTGATTCTATGGGCAAGCGAATCGAACTAGGCTTAAATCTTTCATCGTAAAGGGAGATTGTCTAGGAAGGCACGTAGGTAAAGATTTTGAGTAAAACCTGTGATATTGATAAGATCTCTTTTCCGTTGCTTGATGATGGCTAAAGCACGGGATTTTTTTTTTTTTGTAAAATCCTAGAATTTATTTGCTTCAATAGGTGCAAACCTCTGCTATAAAGGGCCTCCAGAATATCCACTCAGGGAGGTGGAGTTGCACACGCAACCGACACCCTCATTGAACCCCCCCTGGCCCTCTCCTGCAGGACACCCCCGATTTGACCCTGAGGTATGTCAGTCAAAAACCTTCCCCACTGGCCTAAGGAAAAACAAGCCGTCCCAAGTTCCTCTGGTATGGAACCAACCGCACATCCCACACCAAAATGGGTGCCCACACCCAGCCAAGCTGCCAAGAACTGCAAGAAAACCCCTTACACCCTCAGCAACAAAGCAAAAATACAGGTCCAAAAAAGCATAGGCAGGAAGCAACAAGAAAACCCACACCGTAAATCTGCTCCACCGCTGTCCAGGCCCCCATAGGCAACCCGCAGTAAACTCCCTAAAACAAAGGAAAACCCAACCTAAGAAACCTCCCTGATATTGCCAACTCTTCTGGTGTTCAAAAGTCCCGGCTCATGAGAGAGCAATATGGGGTAACCAGCAACCATTGTCCTCTGCTCATGGTGCAGGGAAACCATAATTTTCGTTAGGGGAGTGCTAGCCCAGGCAAACCAGCTCCCATTGAGATTGTAAAAGCCTGGCCGGCCGGACAGTGAGCAGCCTGAGACAGTGCAATACCGACTGCATTTCGCCAGTTTTGTCCGGCAGGTATGGGTCGTTTTTAAAGTCCCACAATGAAGTTACCCCAGGCCTATGAAGCCCCAAAAGTTCAGCAAGGGGGATCGTGAGACTATCGTTCGGTGTTTACCCCCACTCCCACCTTCCCAAAAGGGAAAGGGAAAAGAGGGGTCAGGAAAATCACGGAGAAGGAGCTTGGCTAAAGCTCGGGAGGCACTTCGATATTTATATCCAGCGTCTGAGTGTTCGCGGACTAAAACTGGTTTACATATAAGCAGGTATTTTCTTCCTAACCTTCGTCGCTTAATCACAGAGCGAACCCGCTTTGACCCTGAAACTTTGTCTTCCCCCACACAGCTAATGGTATGATCAAGGCTCACGACTTCTCTGCGGGTGTTGACCCACTTCGTCTGTGTTGTCAACCTTTTTTCGGCTATTAAGATATGGTCGCCCAGTCTGGAACACACCAATAACATCTTAGAACTCCAAGGGGCCAGCTTGGTTGTTGGCCGAATCTGCTTAGTACCGTCTTATCCGTCGCTGCAGCTGGCTTTCAGGATGACTAGTGTTCACGATCGGGCCAATACCTTCTCGTCTTCACTGCCTCTCCTTATCAAGTTGTGCCGTTAGGTCTATTGTCCTTATAGGCACCTCGGGGGGGTCAGCGTACTCTCCGTGTGTATCGGAGTAGCCTACTTCAATTTCGCATTCATACCCATATGGGACTACCCGGGCTCTCTTAATTTCATCAGGGTGTAACTACGCAAGTTCTTGTCGGAATTACTTCGTTCCTGTTAGGCACATAACTCCCACAAGGGCCCAGAGGAGCAGTTTGAGAGCTCTGGGCTTGAAACTCCACAGACTAATACCCCCCTCCGGCCCCGACGTTGGCCCCGGACGACAGCACTGGCGCCTTGTGCAGTTGCTCACAATCATAGAAAGAAGAAATATTGAAGCACCTGGCGTAACACCGTATATGTCGTCACCGTCCCCCCGATCGGATCCTGTCCGCAGGGTATATAAGAGGGCATCTCTGGCTACGCCTGGGAAAACAGACCAAGCGATTTCGTTAAGAACTCGCAGAGTTACATCCCGTTGAAGTCCAGAGACCTAAATAACGTCCGGAAGCCTAGGAGGGAGTGGTATTCGGCCTATTCCGCAGAGAATCGTACCGAACCCCAAATGAATGCCTATCATAGGCAAGCAAGCCTATCGGAACATGTTGATAAGGAGAGGCAGTGAAGACAAGAAGGCAATTGGGCCGATCGTGAACACAAGTCATCCTGAAAGCCCTCTGCAGAGTCGGATATCACGGCACGAAGCGGATTGGGTCGACAACCAAGTTGGCCCCTTGGTGTTCTAAGAAACTTTGGCAGATTCCAAACTGGACGCTCATAGTTTATACAGCAGAACGAAGGTAAACATCACTCACCGAGTGGGCCCACCCACCATCGGAGAAAGGAGAGCTCAGAGCACACCATTAGCTGTGCGGGGAAAAGATTTTTCAGGGTAAAAGGGGGTTCGCTCTAGAATTGGAAGTGAGGAATTAGTTAGAAGATACATGGTTATAGGTAGATTTCATGTAGTCCGCGAACACTCAGACGCGGGATATAAATATCGAAGTGCCTCCCAAGCTTTACACCT
>QFET01025530.1:0-10185 GCA_003316355.1 Tuber calosporum | reverse complement strand
GACCACTGGCTGGGCTGAGGTTCGGTAAGCTATACCAACTGATCTAGGAGTCGTTACACCCATGACTACTACTGAGTCATATTGCGAAATCTGACAGCCTTTTGACTCATACCTATGAGTCATGTGAAATCCTGCCTTGCTTAGTCACCAATCGTGACATTAGCCCTCCTCTCTGATCAGCCTGAGTCCCACCAGGCCCACATCCTATCCTCGTGAAGCTTTCCCCTAACCTGCTCAATTCTTTTTTCAACTTTCGTGCTTGATGTTTGGCATGCTGCCAACTTTTGCGCAATTCTTCTAATGTTAGATTGGCTGTTCTAATAATTCGGTCTCGGTCAGCAATCATCCTCTACTAGATTTGCATATTGTATCTTTGGTTCTGAATTGTGTCTTCGGCGGTGCCAATTTGGTTTCGTAATACCTCAATTTGTCGTTCCAGGCATCCCACATGTGGAATAACATCCATTTCAACATTTTCGCCCCCCTCTCTCCTCAACTGTGTCCTCACAGTTGCCTTACTTTTCGATATGCGTGTATTATTTTCGTTCTGGCGTACCTGTTCCCCAGTGCGTCTTAGGGAATACCAAGCATCGATTTTGTTGTGTCAATTTACACAGCAGATTTCCTTGAAGTAGTGGATCTCGGACATGTCCTTGTGGGGTAGTTGTTGTTTGCATATTTTTAGTTGTTTAGGAAACCAATTAGATGCTCTCTTATCTTGTAAATGAATGTGGCAGTTATTGTCATAGCAAGCAGTCTATGGGAGAGTGTTATGTTGTCCCTGTTTTTGTCTTTTCTCCTGTGTTGGATATGGTGGGCTGGTTGGAGTGATAGCTCTTGGGCTATCGCCACAACCGTCGGCGGGCGCCACAGTTATTTGTTCCTTTGCTTGTTCCTCTAGGGCTTTTCTTGGGTACTGCTGATAGAAACGTTCAATGGCGATACTGGCATTGTTGAAATTCTGCGCAGGGTACCAAGTTTGTCGTGTTCAGGTAAATAGCTAGTCCACTTGCCTCTGTATTGTAGGTGTCTTCAGTGTATGTGTGAATCTATGATTTCTTCAAGTTCGTACTCACTTTCTCCTTCTATTTTCATAGGAGGTAGTGGTGATTGTGCTTGTGAGGGGAATTGATTGTTCTGATAGAGTTCGAGGAGTGAGATGTGGAAGGTGTTGTGGACCTTCATCTGTTGGGGCAAGCCTAATGTATAGGCACTTGTGCCAACCCTCGTAAGGATCTCCAATGGTCTGATTTAATTGTAATCCAGCTTCTTGCATGGTCTTTTGGTCCTGATGTTCCTTGGC
This sequence comes from Tuber calosporum, assembly GCA_003316355.1. NCBI lineage: Eukaryota > Fungi > Ascomycota > Pezizomycetes > Pezizales > Tuberaceae > Tuber > Tuber calosporum. Next base: position 8,882 of record QFET01025530.1, on the reverse strand, counting down.
AGTAACTTGACTATATCGCCTGACTTGAGATTCAGATCGGCTTTTCTGTGCTGATCGTCATTCTCCTTTTGTCCTCATCAGCAAAAAAAACTTCTCCCTCATGTATTACCTATATATCTCCCTGAACAGGCTGGTAATGCCAGCTCCCCCTGTCCTTCCAGTCCCTCCCCTACTTCTATCATTGTCAGAAAACTCCCGGGGCCTCCCCACAGCTCAAAACAGACCCCCAACGTCATTCATCCCTGTCTTTTATCTGTAGCCCTGTGCTTACTTCACACCGCAATCCATCTCGCCTAACTGACCCCGGTTTTTTTTTAACTTTTCCTGCCGCACCACTTTGGGTGTTTTGCGGCTCATTCTTCCCTGTCTGAGTCCGGAAAAACCTCTGTGTGTCTCGGCTCTCTATCTTAACTCGGCACTTTCCCTTCCCCCTGATTTCTCCGTTATAGACGCCTTCCCACTGGGGACGTTCCTCACACCATAATATGCTCTCTTCCCACCTGTGTCGTTCCCATATAAACCTTCCTTGTTTCCATAGTACGCATTTGTTATTAATTCTTTCGCGCCACACACTGAAGTCTGTACTCAATCCGCTCCTCATCGTCATCTTTGAGACGCCATGAATCCCTTAAACTTTACTATTTTATTCTCATCCCTGCTCGCTTAGAAAATATCATTATACATCTCATTTGCGCCGCACTGTGTTCTTTTGAATGTATTTATCTTACTTTGTTTAATATATTCTATTAAATGTTTCTAAATCAATCCTATTATTTACCTACCAGCGTTTATTATCTACTCTGGCACCCTCTGGTACTAAATGCGCCATGCCCATTATCCTTTTGATGCCAACTACCCTTTCCGCTGTCCCATTTGGCCCTTTCGCCGTCCCCAAAGTGACTGTAACAAGTCCTGTAATGTCGCCAACTTTCCCGAATTCTCATCATAGAGTCTATCTACCAATACCAGTCTTTCCACATTACCCCTTGTTAACTCTCGAACCTTCATTATTGATACCAAGCGCGCTGGGTAATAGCCTTTCAACGCCCCATAAATACTTTTATTACCTGAATCCACCCAGACCCAATCGTTTCTACTCCGACCAGTAGACCTCCAAAGCTGAGTGCCTGTACACCGAAGGTGGTGCCATGTAACCTCTCGCGCGTCCTGAAAGTCCTCTACCTGAACGCGTAAAAGTCGCCATATCTCGACGGGAAACTGCTTGACCGTATCCGGATCAAGCTATAGACTTACAGATGATTTCCGTCGATATTAGTCCAGTAAAAGGTGGGGGAGATTTTTCAATGTCTGACTGAATTGAGAAACAGTTCCGATCGTTGCTGTAAAACACATTGGTTGCTTAGTTACGGATCCTACCCTCTGCTTGTGCTCCTGGTCACGTTATTCGTCCTCAATAGGACGTGGTAAACTCGCTTCAATATTCATTTCATAAATTTTGAAGCTGTCAAGCCTGGCATACATTCTCAGGATTTGATGGCTCGCATCGTTTTTATTTGATCGCCGATAACCCTCTTTGATCATTGTTTTGTGATTTGACTCCCCTGACTCCGTAGAATACATTTGAATGTTCCCAAAGCGCCGTACATGGTCCCCAAAGTGACTCAGCAGGTGTATTATAACAAAGTTAAAGTCTACATCCTCATCGTAGATATCAGCAACAATTCCATCTAAATCGCAACGCTGTTGGTCTGCAATAAGATGTCTTTTGGCTGCTGTGGCTCTGGAAAGGCGGTGTTGATTAAGTACTTGGCTATTCTCACCCCTAATCCTCCTACTCACCTCTCGCACCTTTCTTGTGGTGGACTTATCTTTTCGGTACTCCTTAAAAACATCTTTGTGATCGTGAAAGGCTTTTAGGAACTGTTCGAGGTATTGAATCGTCTAATTGGTATGGCTTGTATATTGTGAGATTAGGGTAAAGTCCACCATCGATCAGACACAGGCCAAAGCCTTGGTAAATACGGGACATTCTATGGCACTTGGACGACATAACGAAGCTGCAAAACACTGTAGTATTACTTTAACCAGATTCCTGATCTCTTTTCCGGTCCACTGCGAAATCCGTGTGTATTCTTTGTTCCGCGCAGAATAACAGTGATAAACAGCCAAACTATTCCAGATCGCATAGAATGTTTGCAATCGCTTGAAATTCTTTATAAATCCAATTACCCATTTCGTAAGGTGTGCTTCGAATATTCCGAGGTAAACAACATGAAGAATATCGGGTTTGGGCAAGTCGTACTGTTGAACGTTCAGAAGACCCCAAAAGGCGCTTGACAGGAATTTGAACCCCTGATCTATGAGTATTTGCCCTGCTTGCTTGTCGTTATCGCAATACCAGTTGAAGAGATTTTCGTATTTTCTATAATCTCGTTTTGCCACGGGGCGTCTCAAATGGGACCCTAATTATTCCAGTCGTACCTCACAGACAGCGTACTAATTCTGTTGAATACCGTGCAATGTGACGTTTTCCAAGTGATCTGCAATCCAAGCCGCGAGACGTGGAAAACATAATCTGACCTTTCCATCGGCACATTCAACCTCAATTATGGCGTTTCCCAACGCAACCATTGGCCCAAATATCGCTTCTATCAAATCACAAAGAATCTCATTGTGGACCTGCCTTTGCCGTGCATCTCGTGCTGCTACTCCCAGCATCTTCGGGGGGACGGGCAAAAGCGCCAAAAGGACGGTCGCATGTTTCGAGGCCTTATTCCGCCTTTTCAATAGAATATACCCAAAGGTCATAAAGATTGGCCAGGCTTTCTTACCTCCTGAAAAATGCGTTAAAAAGGTAACATCTGAGGCACATATGATCAGTACAAGTGTTGCTCCATCAGGCAATGTATCCTTTGTTGGCTGTTAATATTAGGTTCTGACACGTGGTGTGGATGCGCCGTGGAACGTCGCATTTGAACCTACCTGTGTTTCCCACTACCAATCCACCGTGTGCATTTCAGAATAAACTCGCTGTGGTGGCTCTTCACTATTCCATTCCTTGACCGGGGCGTAAACTAAATCTTGTGCAAAACATCTTTGACTAAGTAGATATCTAGCACAATCAATAGGATTGCGGAAAAAGAATTTCTGTGTTGAGGAAGCTTTATCGGGTTCTTCCCTGTCGGGTATTTCCTATATACAGTCAATATTGGACGTTCTGAAGGTAGATTTACGTACAGCTTCGCTAAACGATACAAACCCCTCTTTCCAGCTCTTCATCCCCATACCTGATTCCAACTCATCAACAGCATCAAGGAGCCGATAGCTAGATTTAATATTACTGTCTTCGGGCCCCAAGTTCATCTTGAAATATCTGTTGATGTTATCCTTTGGCACCTTCGCTTCAATAAACCAGCGCGAAAGCTCAAAGTCAGACTTGGTTCTGAATGGTAGCCACATCTCGTCTTCACAATTTTCTTGCTGTACAACGTCCAGTATAGATCTCCCCGCAGTGTCGTGTTTCGTCGGTATAGGTAATCCAACCCATGGTGCCCTTCCCTCAGTATCAGAACAATTGTCGCTTTCCACGTCCGAATCGCTGGTGTTTGCGTCACTGTCGAGCTCATTTTTGTGTATATTCAGTTCAATTTCTGGGAATTCGTTACCAATCGGATCGAAAGGTTGGTCAGAGTCTACTGGTAGCGTAATCTGAGTTGGACGTTCTTCGTCGCAAATGGGCTGTTTGAGTGTTCTCCGAGATTGTACAATGTCAATATGTACGGTTTCCATATGGTTTCTATACCATGTACTGGACTTGTATTTTTTCCTGCAGTACGGGCACAGGGACTCTTGCACCATTCTTTAAGAAATTAGTTTTAACGGGAAACAGCACAACGAAGACGCGAACAAACCAAACTTACTTTCAGGACTGGTCTGACCTTGTACTTAAACACGTGTGACAATTGGATAGCTAGTTTCTTGACTGGAGCTGCACTTTAGAGATAGATGGTATGCGAGAAGGTACCAATGGAACGAACCTCGTCCCACTAGATCTTAGAGTTAGAGATATGGCAGGGGGAGAAAAAAAAATTCGAAAACTATCCAGATACACGGTATGGCCCGTGGGCGCTGGTGTGTTTTTTCTCACCTACCCCTGAGCAAAATTGTAATGAGGCCACAGATCGTGTCCGTTCTTCGGCCATAAACTCCCCCCCCACAACCTAACCCGACCTAGGCACAGGGCTTTTTATCCTGAGAACATCTCTCCTTGATTTTCTATATTTATCGTAGCACAAACAATGAGAATTTATAATTGAGATCCTGAACGTTGTTCGGCTCATTGTGGACTTTGAAAATGCTAAACATCATGTCAAGTGCCTATACGTGAATTTCCCTTATCTGAACCTATACCAAGACAGCAGGGGTAATCCCCAGCCCACCAATCACATCGCTGTACCTCAATCCCCTCTTGAAAAGGTTGTTCATATTTGTTCGATTTACCTTTCAAGTGTACAAGCTTACTTTGTAACCTTCTTGTAACCGTACGCCTGTAATATTTTGTACAGGCTCAGAAGAACCTTCAACATTCAAGATGTGACGTTCAACGGTCTCTTTCAAACTTGTCAGAATCACTAGAACTCTTGATATAGCGATAAACACCTTGAATAGTACGTTCTTCCTTGTTATATAGACCCGCTCTACCCTGCTCTTTCTCTTTCTTCTTCTTCATTCACCAAATCCTCTAGCAGCCTCTAAACGTCCTTTTCGAGCCTCAAACAGTGACTTTTGTCTTATCAACAACATCTTATACTGCCGGTATGGTAATTCTTTTGCGCGATCATAAAGTCTCACTCACACTTCACGTCAACCCACAGTAAGTCTCATACATCATTCCTAATGTCTAAAATGAGCTGTTCTCAGGCCTTTCATTAGCTACCGAATACTGATCGCTGTGCGCAGAATCACTTACCATTGAAGCCCTCAGTCACTTCTCACGGAAGCTTTTCTAGTGTAGCTTTGTCATCCCGGGCATCTTTTTTAAACCCTCGCTCGTCCCTGCGAAAAGTCCAGTCACGGTAGAAACAACCGTTTTCGACCCCATAAAGGTAAGTTTATTACCCGAATCATCTCCCTTGGCTCTTTCCTTTCCTTCCTCATCCCCCAAGAACAAATAAATACAAACCTTTGAAGCATGGCCTTCACCCATTCCTTCAGGGACGGGTGAAGGCCTTGTTGATCCTGTGCACGGCTCGTATGGGCTACTCTCCGGCTTTTCTTAATGGGAAACAATAACTAATCGCTACTCTCAAGATAGATTAGTGGCTCCCCATTTTCGGCTGCGAATCTTCTTAAAGTTAGTCCCCTGCACATCTTAGCGGGACCTTTCCCAAGATAGATTAATTACTAATGACTAGTCGCAAGATCTCGTGCAATTTTCCGTCCTCTTCCGCACGCTAAGAACATCCTTTCTTAATTAAGGTTAGTCCTCTGTGCATCTCATTTACTCCTTTTTACGGAGAATCTGATTGGTTGCTAGCCTGCTACGTCCCACTACTGCTGAGTTCCGTACTGAGTTTAATCTCAATGGTGTTGGAGGCACTGTCGCTGGGAGGCGATCCCGTGCCCTTCTGACGTTCATTCTGGGGAAGGTCTAGGAGAAGGGTATCACCAGCTGTAGACAGGCCGGCGATATCCTCTGGGGTCAACTCAGAACTGAGGTCGTTGCTCACACTACCCTCCAAGGCTTTCAAGCCAAATTCAATTCTCCCCACAACGGCCCATATCAGGCATTCCATGTCACCCTGGATACCCTCATCATTGACGTGCTGAAGAAGGCAGCCGAGTCTCGGAGGAATGCCAGACTCAATTCCGATGATGAGCACGCCGATGAGGATAAGGGCGTCGGCGGTGCTTCGGGTTCCGGGTCGGGGGATGGAAGGGACGTTGCTCGTCCCCAAGGAACTCTTCACAAAGAGAGACCTGTGCGCATAATATTCAATGAGACGTCAGGTGCCGTTGCTGGGCAGGCTCGCCAGCTGCCCTCGGTTGTGCACGGTGGCAATACGCCAAACAAGACTTGGCTGGCGATCCTACGGTACTACACTTTGCAGCAGCTCGGCGAAGCTGCCTGTCGGTACCTGGTTAATCAGGAGCATCAGCGACAGTTCATTGGGATTCTTCGCGAAATTCAAGTGATGAATGTCACCCACGATACTGCCGCCCAAATCGAATTGATCGACGACGATCAAGTTAATGCCTGGCTTCGTCTCTCCCGGGGCACTACCCTCACAGTTGCTTGCTTCCTCCACTGCGATCCAGCTGTTCCTGCCGACGGTGGCGACGCCGTTCGTCCCAATAGACCTCTTGATGGGGGCAATCAGCGCTATCTCGACCCTGGCTAATTCGACGTCGCTGAGTTCTACACAGAGCCTGATTCCGACTCTGATATTGAGGAGGACGTTGGGCGCTGCGCAAAGCGCAGTAAGACCTTCCCCAGGTTTCATGCTGGCTGGCAGAAGAGGATTCTGAGCAATGATCGCAAGGTCATTAGGTTCCAGGGGCACTCCCGGGAACTCATCTCTTGCGCTCGTGTTAAGCAGGGAGTAGGTTATATGAACCTTTATGCTGGACAAGATGTCCCAAATGTGGCTCTGCCTCCGGGCATTCCACCTCCTGGGTACGAGGCACCACCTCTGGGTCGCGATAGCGATCGCGATGGAGACATAGACGGCGATGGGGGTAATTAGGACGCGATTGGTCTTCATGGGTTTTCGGTTGGGTTTCTTTGTTTTACTGGGTTTCTTTGGTTTTGTTTTCATTTCTATCAGCTACTTGAGGTGTCTCCAAGGCTAATTTGTACCTGGCTGCGTCTTCTTTGGACCTTCGGATCGCGGTTCATTTGTTCTATGAACCATTTTACTCCTGCTCCAACCTGTATCTTTTCGATGCTTGTTTTCTGGAGCTTATTTCTTTATACCAGGGTACGTCTTCTTTGCGCCTTAGTGTGTTTTTTGTTTCATGGACTTTCCTACTTTTGCTCCAACTTGCATCCATTTGGCGATGGTTTTCTAGAGTTTATTTGTTTGTGCCGGACTATGTCTTATTGGAGCCTTCATATGTGTTTTCATTGGTTTCATGGGGCTTTCTTATCTTTTTTTGCTTTTTTGCTTCTATCTGCGAATCATTTGCTTAACCCTGTCTACGCTGTTTTACAGCTTCTCTAGATCCTATCCTGCAGTTCTAGATTTTAGTGTTCTTAATAGTTTTTTCTTTTGAATTTAGCCGGTGAGATATAAAGGTTTTCTGAAACGCTAAACGCCCCCTTTCTTCTTCATCTCGTCCTAGTATGTATAATCTAATCTTTTGGAAATCATAAGTTATGCTCATTCAACCAAGTGACCAGGCATATATAATCCTGTCCCAGCAATCCCAAATAGATAGTCTCTATCCGGCCTGGAGCCATCCGTGCACGTAGTAATTGAGACGTTCGGCGGCCAAAAGGCTATAGCACGGACTGGGTACATGCCAATGATTTACACGGACCTTGGGTCCAAGCCAAATCTGTGCTCTAGCATATAGCTCCTTCGTCCCCGGGGGACGCTGTGAGTTCATTCATCACTTGGAGACCTTTCACACATCAATCCAATTCATCCACGCTCTCTAAATATTTCATATACACAAAATTATGAGGGGAAATACAAGCAGAGGTGAGTTCTGCCGTTCAGAGGCCAAAATGAGCTTACCCGAAACTTTTTATATAACATTTGACTACGGTACCAGTAGTCCCCCGAGTTCAGCCATCATAATCGAGATCTTCTGTATCCTTTGTAGAGAGTGGCACGCCAGCACGGGATAGACAATGACATGTTAATTCATTTGTTGAGGAAGAGGAGCCTAGGGAAGTTGATGAGGATGATGTTCCCATTCGTCCCCGAAGGCTCGAAAAAAGTCCAGCAGAACTACTGGAGGAGCAACAGCCACGGAGGATAAGGAGCCGGTTGAGATTTGTGAGTGAATCCAATAACTTTTAAAATTGCATGCTAATAAGGAAGAGCACTGAGGACTCCCCATCACTGGCTCTGAATGGCTCTTCACAAGGGCTTTCGTCACAGCAGCAGGCAGCACAATTGCATTTAGGCCATCTCAGAGTAGATTCGTCACACCTTTCACCCTTTGATGCTGTAGGGGAAGGAATAGTGCCATCCCATTCGGAGCATCGTACGGCTAATCTGGACTTTCTGGTGTCTGATATTGCAGTCTCAGTAACCGTATCATCAAAAAGCAATACCTTGCATGGGGAGGAGAGGATAATGTTTGAGAACGCAGCTAATATAGTACGGTACCACACATGGTTTGTTAATCCCTTCGTAAAGCCTGCCGAAAACGATACGCTTCTCCAAAGCTATTGGGTAAAGGCAGCTACCAAGTTGGGTTGGAGAGACAGGGAGATCGGGATGTCTGCAATGACTTTGGTAAGTCTTTTGAATATCCCTGAACGTCCCCTTTGGGACGGTGAACGGCTAATTAGATACATTTAGTTGAAATCCGGTCAGTCCAGTGCCAGGTCACACTTAGTTTCTGAGTCCAAAAATATGGTTGAGGACCTTTATGACTTCGCGCATAAAACACGGACCGAAATAAAGGCGCGGGTTACCTATTTGCTGGAAAATAACTGGTTCACATGCTATCTAAGTAAACAAGAGGTCAGTAGTACGCAGATCGTCCCCAATAAGACGCGAAAAGGCTTACCAAGGCATGAATGTAGTTTCCGGTTTGCTGTGCTGGAGATAGCAAAACTATTGGTTTATAAGTGGTACTGGGGTAGGAGAATGCGTGGGAGGACCGATAAAACGTTTCTTAATCGTACTAACGACGTCCTAATATGCCTTACAACGGCCTGTATGTATCATGCTTTGAAGGCT
>QFET01025529.1:6534-19204 GCA_003316355.1 Tuber calosporum | reverse complement strand
AGTACCAGGCCCAGACACTCTCCCCTATGGGGTATGGAAAGTGGTCCACCACACCTCTCCATCCCTCTTGGTTATACTCCTCTCCCCTCTTCTCATCCATGGTTTCAACCCTCCTTTCCTCAAAAGGGTCAATGGCGTAGTCCTGGACAAGCCAGGCAAGCCATCCTATAACACCCCAGCCTCCTTGGGGTCATCGTCCTCCACGAAACTATCTTTAAAGTTCTGGAGAGAATGGTCACCTCCTGCTACGCTCTCGTCTTCAGGGCTTGTAGACTCCTAAGTCTCAACCAATGTGGCTCCCTTGTGGGCCTTTCCTCCTTTGATGCCGTCAACACCCTTGTCCATACAATCCGCACCCTACACCGCCCAGCCCTGCGTGTCTCCACCCTCTTCTTTGATATCAAACGGGGTTTTGATATTGTGGATCCCGATTTTTTCCCCGCCGTACTCAGGAAAAAAGGTGGCAACCACTACCTCATCTCCTGGGTCAGGTCCTTCCTTACCGGCCACACCTGCCATCTTCTTATCCAAGTCTCACCGGGAATTTTTTCTTCCTTTTCTGTTGGCACCCCTCAGGGGTCTCCTGTATCTCCTTTGCTTTTTATTATTTATGTTTCTTCCCTTCATTTATCCATTCCTAGGGGCCTTATTCTTTCCTATGTTGATGAATTTGTGTGAACTCTATCTTCTTCCTCCAACCGCCGCTATGTTCAACTACTGCAAGCGCCCTTTTCCAGGATTAGGTGGTGCGGGGTAGCGTGCAATGTTCCCTTTTCTGTTCCCAACACGGAGCTTATCCACAGGCGCACTAAGAACCAGCGGGGCTCTCCTTGCATTATTCCCATACATTTGGATGAGCGGGTCTTCCATCCTGCCAACTGGCTCAGGTGGCTCGGCTACTGGCTAACCCTATCCCTTTCCACCTCCACTCATTTCTCCTAGCGTCTTGCCCTTGCTCAAGGCGCCTTGGCCACTATTCGCAGGCTTTTCGCATCAGGGGCAGGCCTTTCCCCCCACCCGTGCAACGGCCTCGCCGTCTCTCTTCTTCTACCCTTTCTTACCTAAAGGGCTGATCTCTTTGTACCCTCCCGCAGTTTGCTAGGGCACATGAATGTCTTTTGGCACCAGATCCAGATATGGGTTACCAACTGCTACTGCTTGACCAGACTCTCTGTCCTCTCCCTGGACAGCTGCCTCTGTCCTATCGCCATCCCATGCGCCCACTGGCGTAGGTTTGCTATACTCAAACTGGAGTGCGCCCCTCCCACCATCAACCCTGCCGCAGGGTGGCCGCTCCTGGACTTTCCCTCTCTCCTCCAATCTCGCGCTCCTGACTCCTGTCATCACCTCGCTAGATGTCTCCAACCCATTGTCAATCCCCTCCTCTAGAAACCTGCTCCTCCCTCACCACCTGTCCGCACATACCTCTCGGTTGATGGGATGGCCCACCTTATCCTCTCGATATAGGGATCCTGGTCCTTTGCCCTTATACCACATGCACATCTTGCACCCATCAGTGCTCCTATCCAGCTGCTACCTGCCATGCGAGCTGCCTATTCTGGCTTTAGGAGGCAGGCCCACCAGTCCCTTATTGATGACTGGGCAGATGCCTGTCCTCGCCCACCTACTACCCCTATAAACCGTCCCTGTCTCCAAATTCTTTTATGAGCCTGGGCAGGATCATGGCAGGCCGCATTCTCCAGATGCGTGCCCACAAGAGCTACCTGGCCCTCCATACCTTATGAGCCTTAGTGGGGGAGCCAACCTTGTGTCCACGATGCTGGGACTATGATGAAGACATCCAGCATGCCATACTTTCCTGCATGGCCACCGCCAATGCCTGCAGGCACCACCGGCAAGGCGTCATGGGCATAGGCCCGACCAACCCTATCTGGAACACCATACTACTCCTCCTCAACTTGGTATGCTATTTACGTGAGACGCTGGTTGGCTTCCCCCCTGACTTGCTGCTGTCGCGACCCTCTTCGCCGCCTGGTTTGGTCGCCCCCACCCCCATTTTTCCTCCCCATCTTCGTAGATCCTAGGGTTTTTTCCTTACTTGTAGGCTAGGTTTCTTTATGTTCCCGGGACAGGTTTTTCCTTACTTTAGTTTACCGTTGTTGGAATATCTTATTCGTTTTCATATGAATATTTCCTTGAACATATCGTATATTCTCTTACTTGGTTAGTATTTCGGCAATACCTATTACACTGCCTACATTACTACAGCTAGGAAATAGGGTGCATTTATTTCTGTTATATTTCATTATTACGATAAGGATTCTTATGTATATTTCTTTATCTGGTATTCGGGTTATTTCACTGGCTTATCACATATTTTAACAGTTATTATTCCGTCCTTTATGTCTCTTCATCCACAACAAAACCCCTCACACCACTTTAGATTTATATAAATTTTTGGGATTTTCTTGGCAGGTTTTCAGGGCCAAATACGTTCGCACTTATGTTTTTGCTACTGACATTACGGTAAAACACGTTCGTACTTATATTTTTCCCTTTTATATTCTTTTAGATAACGGGAGGGCGAACTCTTGTATATATAGGGGCTACCGCCCACTTTTCTCGCTTAGAAGAATAAGGAACAGACTACCTACCAATCTACCTTCATAAATTTAGCTCTCCTCATCAAGGCGTGCCCGCAATACTCACACTGTATTGCGTTACTATATTCCGATAGATATAAGATCGTGCCCATACACATTTGAACGACTGTATGTGGTGTATGGACAGTTACATGCCCAGTTGGAGTGTTATGTGCCAATGGTCTCCGGTGATTTTGGTTTTTCGGATTAAGGTTTTGTTTATGCAATAACTAGCGCTGCATGCAAGTTCTTGTACTATAGCAATGAATATATGATATTAAAAAAAAAACAAAAAGGAAAAAAAAAAGAAAAAAAAAAGGAAAAGAAAAAAAAGAAAAAAAAGAAAAAAAAGAAAAAAAGAGAAAAAAAAGAAAAAAAAGAAAAAAAAGAAAAAAAAGAAAAAAAAGAAAAAAAGAGAAAAAAAAGAAAAAAAAGAAAAAAAAGGAAAAAGGAGAAAAAAAAGAAAGAAAACGGACTGCGGTTAGGACCATCCTCCATCTCCTCCACACACCCGGCGATTGAAATCTCAACACTAGGAGTTTCATCACCAACTATCCTCCTCCCCTCCCCCTACCCTTTTGATGGCTATTCTACCTAGGGGTGTTGGGTGCCCCTCATCCTCTCGTCCCCCTTGCTAGGGGATAGCCTCACAAAGGGGTTCCTGATGGTTATATGTTACAATGTCGCCTCTCCTTCTGAAACCCTGCTTTTGCTAGGCCTCGCATGACATTTGCAAGGTCAGCATCACCTCTCATCACGTTTACAGTCGGCACTGTTGTGTCCGGACGCTCTACCATAACGGCCCCAGCTAGTTAATGGCTTTAGCAAGGAACGCCCATGGTTTGTACCGCTACGGTCTCTCTCTTGGTCGGCAGTCCTCGTTTCACCATTCAGGAAATCAATGGCCATATTCTGCCTAGTTTGGTGTTTCTGGTGATTGCCTCACCCTCCCTCTCCTCTCCCGTCAGTTGGATCGGCTGGCACCCTACTGCTCCCCCTCACTCTCTGGTTCTCGGCATCACACACCTGCTACTGTGACTTTTACCACGTTTGCAATCCCTCCTGGTTACCCTCTGTTATCGTATTATACTGTCTCATTGGCTGTTGCTAATGCTAGTTGTGTTTGAAGTAATGGTTACTACTATCAGTCGCATCTGGTTATAGGTGACTCCTAGTCCTATAACACTTTGAGTATTGCGTTTAGTTTTCGTTTGTAGTTATTTTTGTTTTTATCTTTTGCTGGAGTCTACGTTACGGATTTTCCTTATGCTTTCCTGCTTACCTTCTTCTCACTTTCACCTTATTGTTTTATCTAGGTATTTATTTGTTTGAGGGTAGGAATCTGTGGTTAGGCCCATACCAGAAGGTCCTAGAAGTACGGGTTTTGATCCCAGGGGCAGGGAGGTAAGGTTTTCGACGCCACCTCTAGCGATGCATGCGAGCTTTGTACCTTAAACAAAGAATATACTATGAAAAAAAATTAAAAAAATTAAAAAAATTTGAAAAACAAAAACCGGCCTGCAGTGAGGACTCTTCACACAACCATATAAGTTATTTCCTATACAATTCCTTTACCTGTTTATCTCTTCACTCCTCTATTGGAGTTGTGTGATAGGAACCATAGGGTTCATCTATCAATACAATGTAGGCATAGGCATTAGAACAATAGTGGATCTTCACCTAGTACTTCTCGTTGCAATAGTACTCCTACTTTGGTGGCTGAGATTAGAGACAAGCCCCATACCGAACTATAAGGAAGCCCAAGTTATATTCATCCAACCTACAGTGAGGTAGTTATCTGTTTCAAGTCAGCTGATAGCATAGGATCGTAATATTTGATTGTGTCACCTAAGCAACACCTAAAAAACAAAAGGGCACACTTTACAAAAAAAGACATCGCCCTCACACTGGGAGAAATCAATATCGCAACACTCTGTCTGGCACTCGAAATAGCACACAGAACAAACCTGTCCAAAAGTGGTAGTGGGTAGCTAATTTGGTTATGTTGACTTGTCTAAGCCATGCTTGTATCAAGAAGAACTGAGGACTGTCAGGATAACTCGATTAAGGATAAGATAGGTATGGGGTATTCTCGCAGGCTTGTAAACTTGTTAACTTAATACATTGTTAAGGTCTCTTCTCCGTTGCTTGATGATCCCCTAATCACGGTGGATTGCTTACTGTTTATATACTTTTTCCTGGTACTTATGTTGGCTATATAAAGAAGTATTCTGAGAGACTTCAGCAATGGGTTTTGAAAGTGGGAACACAGTTTTACCCTGAAGATGTATGACCCCACCTCAGCAAAGGATCCCCTGGACTACCTATTTCTCGGAGGGTGTCAACCACTCCACCAGTAGGTAGCCTTCGATCACTTTGCCAAAGGAACTAAGTTCAAGCCATGCATCCCATTTGCGAACATCAGACGGAATACCATGTGATCGGTCTTGATGGCCGTCTTTCTTGCATATATACACTCATGTGCAGATCCATTGGGATTATCAATAATCTAAAATACGTAATAGATCATCATGGATAAATTAGTCTATCATCTTTCACTTAGGCTGAGTGGTTCTTGATGTGATCCTACTTCTTGCCAGTGTGGGTTGCAGTCAATATAGTCACCTCCCGGAGCTATATACCATCACATGTTTATTGACTTAAAGGTCTAGCACTATATCCCATATGTGTAACAAGTAGTTAGTCACAAAGACCAGCAAATCCAGTAAGACCTGAACCTTCCTCACCAGCCTGATCCATAGAACCTGAAACACCAAGATCAGAAAGAATGCCTACTCCGGGACCAGCAACAGCTGGTGGTGGAGCAGGAATTCCACTAATAGGATTCACAACTACACTCTTCCAAGAAATCGTTAACCTGATCAACAATCAGCGAGAAATAACCCACAACCGGATCAAGGTCGAGAAACATCATACCTTCCATAGAATAAATACCCAACTATGAGCCTTCTTAGTACAATGCTAATTATACCTTGAAGCGACACAAGAAACATGCAACACACAAAGCATTACCTACGTCAAAAGGCTGCTAAGAGACGCAGCAGCCAGCTAGATAACTCTATTTGCAGAAGGACGCAAGACAGAGACCTGGATTACATATGAGGAAATTCACTACAGCCCTCAAAGACCAGTTTGGGTATGTGGACGCGGATAATGCAGCAAGGACAAAACTTGACTGCACAAGCCAAGGCAGGGAACCAATTAGCGAATACTGAAATGACTTTCGCCTGATAGCCACAGAGGCCAATAAGTACAATTGTATGCTAAAACAACAGTTCCTTAACGGAATTAACAGAACGCTCCAAGATCCATGGGCAGGAGACTATATGGTAGCTGCAAATGTCGATGCCCTTGCGGCATGGGCAATTGCAAAAGAAAACTGGATCAACATGATCAAGCACATGCAAGGGAACAACAGTACCTTTATCCAACAACAGGAAGTCCCAATGAATGATAATGGAACCTGGAGATCTGGCAATAATACTAAAACCCGAGGAGACTCAATAGACCTGGATGCAAACAAAAGCCGCCCAGGACTGAACCTCTCACAACAGAATTTGCACAATGGAGGGATAACAACATATGCCTGAGATGTACGAGACCAGGGCACGGATTCGGTGACTGCAGAAATGCAAGAGATGAGAAGGACTATACCAGGCAATTCAACAGCAAGACTAACAATAACCAGTGGAAACTACGAACCAAACTGCACGAAATGGACCGCAGAGAGGCACCAGATGAGTCGGGAAACGAAGAAAGTCCCCAGTAAGAGTTGTGCTCCAGACAAGACAGCCAAAACCTTCAGAATCGGGAATATCTACATACCACTTGCCAACACGGAAATATTGGAACAAGAAAAAGACCATGCCTTGGTCAAAATGCAATTATATGGCAATGTCAAGACAGTCATCATTAATGGCATGATTGAATCAGGTGCTACAGAAAACTTTATCGATAAGGAGTTCAGCCAACAACATGGTATACTAATAAAGAAAGTAAAAGAAATAAGGGAAATCTACCTCGCGGATGGGGAGCCCAAGGTTATGGGACCTATTACCCATATAGCGGAAGGATTTAAGGACATTGGCAGTCATATGGAAGTGGCAGCCTTCCTAATCGCAGATCGGCCTAAGCATGAAGCAATTTTAGGGCTGCCATGGTTAAGAAGACACAGGCCCAAGATCGACTGAGAAAGCAACAAGATTACTTTCAATAGCGAGAGGTGTACAACGGTATGCCTAGAAAGCTTGACAGCAATGGACCTAGTCTCCGAAGCAGAAGCCCTGGAAGAGAATTTAACTATGCAATTCTCCAAGATCCTGGCCAAGGATGTCCAGAACATCAAAATACAAAGATTAAACGAAACAGCAACAATCCCTACCAAGGGATCAGCAAGGGCGGCAGGAGAAGACCTGTATCCAAGTGAGAAAGTAACGATACTAGCAAAAAAACAAAAACTTATAAGTACTCCAATAACGATCAAACTACCAGAAGGCACCTTTAGCCAGATTGCCCACCCAGCGGTTCGGCAGTTAAACATCTAATTACTGTCAATGCGGGAGTAACCGAGGCTCACTATACAGGTGAGGACAATGTAGTGTTGGGTAACCTGGTGAAGGACGTTTATACAGTCGAGCCAAAAAGCAGAGTCGCACTACTTATATGTGAAAAAATTGTCTTAGAACGATGCAAAGAAGTGGAGCAAATGGCTCCCACTATGAGAGGCGAAGTAGGGTTTGGAAGTACAGACAAACTAGAACATTAAAGAATCGAGATCAACAAGATCTCTACCAACTCATTAAGGAAGTTCTATCAAAGGGGTGAAGTTACAGGGATCCTCAAATGGTATCACGAGGCAAGCAACGCTAGCAGGATTGAAGCTATCATCACCAGCACTGAATTGGCCATCATGGCAAAGAAAGGATAAGAAAAGGAGAAGACACGGAATATTGTACCAAGGGAATATCATCCGTACCTGGACATGTTCAAGGAAGAAGAACAAACACGGCTACCACCAAATCGAGCAAAGGTTGTTTTAGAGATCAACCTACAGAAAGGACAATCGGTACTAGCAAGGAAGTTATTCCCACTGAGAGAATATGAACTGGAAGAACTAAGAGACTGTCTTCATGTCAATAAAAACCGAGGTTGGATCCGAGACTCCAATGCAAACAGAGGTTCACCAATCCTGTTTAACAAAAAGAAAGATGGCAAACCACGTCTATGTGTAGATTAGCGTGGACTCAACGAAGTCTCTAAAAGGGACCGATACAAGTTACTATCATTAGGGGAGGCCCTGGATAGGCTAAGTACAGCCAAAGGCTCACCAAACTCGATGTCCGAAATGCTTACCACAACATCATGATCAAAGCAGGAGACAAATGGAAAACAACATTTTGGACAAAATACGGTATATACGAATATACTGTCATGCCCTTTGGTTTTGAAAACACCCCTGCAGCCCTCCAGATATGGGTCAACAGAATCCTGAGCCGGTTCCAGGATATCAGTTGTATGGTCAACCTTGACGACATCCTGATGTACGCGGAAAAACTGGAATAACACCGAAGTCATGCTAGAAAGATCATGTAAGCCTGACGAAAGGAAGGACTCACACTCCAGCCATCTAAGTGTGAGTTTCACAAAGAACGAATAGAATACCTGTGATTCATCATCGATATAGACGGAGTCAGTGGTGATCCCATCAAGACTGAAGCAATATGAGAATAGAAACCACCAGAAACCAAGAAAGGCATACAGTGCTTAATGGGATTCTGCAACCTCTATCAGCGATTCATAGACGGATTCAGACTAATACCCCAACCCTTATATGAGCTCACTATGAAAGAGGTCAAATGGAACTGGATGGATCGACAACAACTGGCATTCAATGCACCACACAGATCCCTAACCTTCCCACAACTCCAGCTACATTATTATCTGGAGAAAGAAATCATGATAGAAACTAATGCATCAAAATATGTATGCTCCAGCATATTATCACAAAATGGGGAGGATGAAAGATGGCGACCAGTGGCATACCGCTCGAAAACGATGACACTATCAGAATGCAACTATGAGATACACGACAAAGAGCTATTAGCAATAGTGTAAGCCCTTAAAGAAAGGAGAAGATATGGAAAACGAAGTCGACAACAAGGACTAATACTTACTGACTACAAGAATCTGGTATCCTACACGACTACAAAAGAACTCAATGTCTGACAAATCTACAGGAGCGAAAAACTCAGACAAGTCAACACCAAGATATAATACAGACCTGGAAATGAAGCAGGAAAGCCAGAGGCCCTATCGAGAAGAGCGGAAGACATCCTGGGAAAAAATGACGCAAAGATTTAACAGAATAACAGAATCCTACTACCTACCGAACCCTACCTTGAAGCAATACAAGTAGTGAAGTTTACAGAAGAGGATGCAGCAATACCAGAAGCAAGCAAAAGGGATATACAGATAAGGGCAATCCATGATGCCCTGGAAAGAGTAGACAAGGAGATGAAAGGAGTTGCACTCAGTGCATGCCAATGGAAGGGAAGATACCTCTGGTATCAAGAAAAAATTTGGGTCCCAGAAGAAGAAACGATAAGGACAACAATAATGTGACAAAAGCATAACATCCTAACAGCCGGCCATGGGGGAACGAGCAAAACTACCGTCACTCTGGCCAGGCAATATCAGTGGCCAAAGATGTGTGAAGATATCAAACGATATGTCAAAAGCTGCGATACCTGCCATAGGACAAATGCACTCTAGCATGAACCATATAGATCACTACAGCCAAACGAAGCACCACACTAACCATGGAAATCCATAGCAAAGGACTTTATCACTGACCTTCAGATATCAGCCGACTATGACACCATACTGGTGGTAATTGAGTGTTTAACCAAAATGAGTTTATTCATACCTTGTAGCAAGGAAATGAATACTAAAGACTTTGTTCAAATATTCCTGCGGGAAATATTTCGCATATATGCACTGCCACATGATATTCTCACGGATCAAGGAAACATCTTGACATTGGAGTATTGGTGAGAAACGACGAAATCATTCAGGAGAGAAAGAAGGTTGAATACAGGTTTCCATCCTCAAACTGATGGACAACCAAGATGACAAATGGAATACTAGAACAATTCCTACGAGCCTATTTCATCTACCAATAGGTTGACTAGGCCGACCTACTGCTATTGGTTGAATTTGGATACAACAACGCAAGACAAGAAATAATAAAGACCACACCATTCCATACAAATTATGGTCACTACCTGGAGCATGAGGCAATTGGCCACATGATACTAAAAGAAAAAATCGATAAGGATCAAATGAGTCAACTGCACAGTATCCTATGTCAGGAAATAGTCTGTGCACTGTTAAGAAAGAAGGAAAATTAAGATTATTAGAGAAAACCCCATCACAAGCTCAGGTTAGGCAATATAGTCTGGTTACTGCGAAGGAACATCAGGGCCACAAGAATATGCAAGAAGCTAGATTACCAAAAATCGGACCATTCCAGATCCTTAGGAAGGTGGGCACAAGTGCATATTAATTAGCCTTGCCCCAACAGATGAAGGTCTACAACACCTTCCACATCTCACTTATTGAACCCTCTCACAACAATCAATTCCCCTCAACAAGACTATTACCACCACCTCCTATCAAAATAGATGGAGTAAGTGAGTACGATCTTGAAAAAATCATCAATTCACGTATACACTGAAGACGCCTACAATACAGAGCCAAGGATATTGGCTACTCTCCTGCACACGATAAAGCTTGGTCCCCTGCTGAGAATTTCAACAATGCCAGCATCGCCATTGAACGTTTCCATCAGTAGTACTCAGGAAAGCCCAGAATGGGTTACAGTCAAGATCAAACCCTGGGAGGAACAACTAAAGCATCAAACGACCTTGACACCTGGTGACAGTTAGGGCGATACACCAAGAGCTATCACACCAACCAGCCCCCTATATACATCGTAGGAGGAAAGAGAAAAATAGGCATAACCAAAATGATCTTTGATGGACTGCTTGCTACAATGACCACTACCACCTGCATGTACAAGATAAGGAAGCATCTAATTGGTTTCCTTAACAATCAAAGATACGCAAACAACAACCAGCGCACAAGGAAAAGTCCTCAATCCACTCCTACAAGGACAACTGCCGTGTTCATCGACACAACAAAATCTAGGTTGGGTAATACCCAAGACACACTGCGGAAGCAGCACCCCTAAACGAAAGAGATGCATAGATATGGAAAAGCAAGGAAACTGTAAGGATATAGTTGACGAGAGAAGAGGGCAAAAATATTGAAATAGATACAAGTCCAGATATTGGATGTCTGGAACGACAAATCGCAGGGTTACGAAACCAACTTTGCACTGCAGAAGCCATAATTAGGAACCAAAGAGAGGATATACGGACCTACCAGAGGATGATTGCCGACCAAGATCAGACTATGAGAATGGCAAACCTAACATTGGAAGAGGTCCAGAAAAGTTGGCAGCATGCAGAAGATCAGCTTCTGAAGTTGAAAACGGAATTACACAGGTTTAAGGATAGCCTTACGAGGATAGGACGTTCAGCCTGATAGGGCTCAGGCTGATCACAGAGGGGAGCTATTAACACAATTGATGACTAAGAGAGGATTGGTTTTCAAATGACTGATAGTTATGAGTCAAGGGAGGATAGGATTTCGCACTATGACTCATTAGTAGTCATAGAGTTTTATTTGATACACCCTTGGTGCAATCATTGTTATATTATGATTAGTTGATCATGAGCATGACTCACATTATGAGTCATGGGTTTCGCGCATGTGCCAACTTTAGGGCACATTACTTGTTTTATGAGTTTTTATTGGTTTGGTACATTGCCCAGAGGACTCATAGGAGTCAGCAGATGGATTTCATAGTATGACTCAATATGAGCCATGCCGAGAGTGTGACTCATAGGTATGAGTTACCAGAGATAGGATGGAGGGAAGAGTGGCTATAGGATGACCTCAAGGCGGCCTGCAGTTAGGACAACCCCGTCTCCTCCACACACCAGACGATTGAAATCTCAACACCAAGAGTTTCATCTCCAACTATCCTCCTCTCCTCCTCCTCCCACTTGAATGGCTATTCTAACTAGGGGTGTTAGGGGCCCCTCCTCCTCTCGTCCCCCTTGATAGGGGATGCTCTCACATAGGTATTCTTGTTGGTTTCATCTCACGATGTCTCCTCTCCCTCTCATACCCTGCATTTGCAAGACCTTGCTTAGCATTTGCATAGTCGGCAACAGCTCTCATCAGGTGTACGGTCAGAGCTGTAGGTACCGGACGCCTTGCCATTAGAGCCTCAGCTGCTTAGTGGCTTTAGCGCCCAACGCCCTCAGTCAGTAGCGCTACGGTCTCTGTCTCGGTCGGTGGTGCTCGTTCTATAATTCAGAAAAGCGGTAGTCTTAGTCTTCCTAGTCAGCTGTTTCTGGTGATTGCCTCACCCACCCTCCACTCTCCCGTCGGTTGGATCAGCTGGGACCCGACTGCTCCCCCTCACGCTGTGGTGCCCGATACCACCCACCTCCTCCTGCGACTTTTACCTCAGTTACAAGCCCTCCCGGTTACCCTCTGTCATGGTATTGCACTGTCTCCGTGGCTGTTGCTAATGCTAGTTGGGTTCGAAGTAATGGCTGCTACTATCAGTCGCATCTGGTTATAGGTGGCTCCTAGTCCTGTCACTCTTTGAGTATTGGGATTAGTTTTCATTGGTGGTTATATTTTGTTTTGTATTTTGCTGGATTCTACGTCATGGGTTTTCCTTATGCTTTCCTCCTTGCCTTCTTCTTACTTTCATCTTGTTGTTACAGCTGGGGGCTTGTTTGTTTGCAGTTATGAATCTGCAGTTAGGCCCATCCCAGAGGGTCCTGCAAGTACGGGTTTTGATCCCTGTGGCGGGGAGGTAAGGATTTTCAACGCCATATCTAGCGATGCATGTGATCTTTGTACCTTAAACAAAGCATATACTATGAAATAAAAAAAGTAAAAAA
>QFET01025525.1:0-16018 GCA_003316355.1 Tuber calosporum | reverse complement strand
ATACCCCCTCCAAACCAAGTTTCGCTCACCCCCCTCATATGCCAACACCCCACCCGCCTGCACTCAGTCACCCCCTGCCAACAGGTTCTATGCAGCAATTGCAGCAGGCACGTCCTCTGCACCAGGAACTAGAAGCAAAGGGAAGAAACCCAACCCTCTAGCACAACTTACAGCATTCAACGACAGCAGCACTTAGTCTTGAGGGCCTGCACCATTGCCCTCCGCCAAGCGTAGAATCTTTGCCTCTCACACCTCACCAGCACCTCATGTAGAGACTGACACAATGGCAGTGACCACCCATGACCTAACAGCTGCCATCCTGAGGTAGGCCAACTGCCCCTTTCCCCTCTTCTTCCACCTGAGTCAATCCTATAGGCTCACTTACTCTTCTAGGTACTGACCCACATACCTCCTTCCCCGCCTACTCACCCAATTATGAAGCTATGACTAACCATCTTAACCAAGCTTCCCATGTAGAACACAACCCTTACCGCCCCTGACATCCGTGCCACGAAGACCAGTACGTCCTTAGTAATCACTGTGGCCCCTCATGATGTCTATAGGCTTGGCTCCACTTTCCGCCTCTTCTCCCATTCGCGCAAAGTTGTAAAGGCCCACTCCTCTGGAAAGTTTACGCAATGCGGGAAGTGTTAGATCTATGGCTACCCCTCCCCCATGTGCAAAGCCTCCACCCCTACTTTCCCTCTCTGTACTCTGGCACACATGCAAGTGGCGCACTGCTGCCCCAATCCCACATGTCCCAAGGGCAGAAACACCAACTCTATTGCTTGATGTTGTCCCGCATCGCCCCTCATGTGTTCTAGTTGACCAGGAGCCCATGCTGCCAAAGACTGTTCTTGCCTATCCCGCTCCCTCCCTCCCACCGATGAAGATGCCCCCTCTGGGTCCCAGGGTACACAAGATCTTATTGGTGACATGGAACAAGTAGCAGCCACACTACCCGAACCACTCCGGACTCCCTCCCCTATCACTGCCGCAATGGATCTCTTCACCCCAGAGAGCCAGTCCCACCAATTGGCACCCCACCTGGTAGTAGCCCAAAATCTGTTACTCCAGTCCCCACATGGCTCTCGGTTCCCCGTTCCCGCACGGCCCTTCCGGCTTCCCCTGTCTGTGAGTTCCTCATTGGATCCCCCTTCCCTGATGCAGGCGCCAGACACTACCCTAACCGTCATTCAGCAGAACTGCTTTGGAAGCTCGAATGTCTTTCAATCCTTATTCAATAGCCTTCAGGATATGCCCACCCCTCCATACTTGGTCGCCCTGTAGGATCATCCAGTCTTTAAGGTCCGGCTACCAATATTTTCTTCTTATAAATCGTTTTCTCCTCCTACTGCTAACAGTGCCAAACCTAGGGTTGCCATTTATGCTCTCCTTGATTTCATGTAAGGTTTTACATTGCTACCAGTTTTCTTCGACCACCTGGATTTTATGGTAATTGATGTGCACTCCCCCTTAGGCCTATTTAATTCAGTTCATCGGGTCTTTCATATCTACATTGCTTACTCCACTACCGGGCCACATTTACCTCCGCATAATTACCCCACCATACATGTTTAGGGAACCTGCTTTCCCCACCCTACTGGTTGGGGATCTGAACCTCCACCATCCGCTTTCTGACCACTTACGGGTCCTTTCAGACAATGAATCTACTTTATCTTTCCCCTATTTTAACCTGGCCTCAGAGCTAGGCTATTCACTTCTAAACAGACCAGGTGTATTTACTAGGTTCCTCATCGATGGCACAATCCGATATGCAGTCTTTGACCTTGCCTTCGTAAATTCCTCCCTTGGCCCCTTTGTTAGTTTATGGGGTGTCACCCTCCCACAGACTTGCTCCGACCACCTCCCAATCACAATCACCCTCTCAACTCCCTTTCTACACCTACCTGACCACACCACTAACTGGAGCAAACCGACTGGCAGACTCTCTCCACTCTCATCAGGAATCTATCAGTCCCAGCACCTCCCCCACTCCCAACCTCAGCCTCACTTAATGCCTGGTTCGACCTCTAGCTGGGCACCCTCACCTTCCTCCTAGCCCTAATTATGCCAATCAGGCACCCTTGCTTTAGGTCAAAGCCGTGGTAGACTGCTGAGTTATCACAGTTCGGCTAAGCTTTCAACACAGAGGCAAGGATATCAGGCATGTCCCCCTCCACCACCATCTTCGATAGTGCCCATGCCTCCTGCCCTGTATATTTCAATGCCTTAAAAAAGGCTAAGGTATCACACTGGAACCTGTTCCTTGCCTCCCTGGACTCAGAGTCAGTAAGGGCTGCCGGCCAGATGGCTAGCAGACGCCCCCTTGACTGGTTCCCCTGCTTTGCCAACGCCATAACACCTGTAGAAGTCAATACCCACCTTTTGCATCACTTTGTTCCCTCAAAAGACCCCCAACCCTCACCCACTATCCTGTTACCCTAGGTAGATTTCCTACCACTTCAGAAACAGGAAGTCTCTCTTGACCTCATCAAGTCCTCCAACACCTCCACTCCCAGCCCTGACCTGATCCCCTATGGCATATGGAAGAGGATCAACAACATCAACCTAACCTTCCTCACCTCCCTCCTAGGTCCCCTGCTAACCTATTGTTTCCACCCCCCCTCCCTTAAAAGCCCAATGGCATTGTCCTCCTAGAAACTATCTTCAAAATTCTGGAAGGCATAATGGCAACCCGCCTATCACTAATGGCCCACACTGTGGGTCTTAGCCACCCAAACCAATGTGGCTCGCGTCCCAGACTAAGCACCTTTGACGCATGCGCTGCCCACACTCATGAAGTCTGCATACTCTAGCCTGCAGACCTCAATACCTCCACTGTCTTCCTTGACATCAAAGGAGACTTTGATTATATTTCCTCTAGTTGTTTATCTTCCCTGCTCCGTACCAAAGAGGTATCTCCCTATATAGTTTCCTGTGTTCGTTCCTTCTTGACTGACAACAAATATTTCCTGATCTTTCTAGGCTCCCCTAATATTTTCTCGCCTTTTCAAGTGGGTGCCCCCCAAGGCTCCCCTATCTCTCCTTTGTTATTTTTAATATATTTATCTTTACTACACTTGTCCTTCCCTAAGGGGATAATGTTTTCCTATGTTGATGATTTTACCGTTACTGTTGGGTCTGGGTCATATCGGACGAACATACAGCTTCTTCAACATCACTATACTCACCTATGCAGGAAGGCCACGCCACATGGAGTGTCCTTCTCCGCTCCCAAGACTGAACTCATCAACTGGCGTACTCCAAGGGATTGCTCTCCCACCTCACTGGCTCCAGTTTCTCTTGATGGGAGTCTCTTCCACCCTTCTTCCATAGTCAGATGGCTAGGATAGTGGTTCTCCCCCTCAATGGAAGCCTCCGTTCACTTCCTTGAGAGGCTAACCCTTACGCAGGGGGCTTTTAGTCTCATAATGCAACTCTCTCCTCCGTGCATCAGCATAATCCCCTACCTAAACTACAGGCTGACTATGGGCCTGCTCCTACTTATTCTCTCCTATGGGGCTGACCTCCTCATCCCCATTGCTGCCATGATGGGAATAATGGAAGTCTTTTGGAGCAAGGTCCAACTGTGGGTCACCAACTGTTTCTGATCGACTCCAGTGTCCATCATACCCTGTGAGGCTTGCCTCCTCCCTCTTAACTTGCTCCTTCCCTACTGCCACAGGATGGCTGCACTACGGCTTGTCTGCTCCCCTCCCAAGATCAACCCGGCTGCAGCCCGGCTGCCTCCTTTATTTCCATCTTTCTCCAACTTTAAGGCCGGGGACTCCACCCGCCACATCCTTCGGTGCCTTATGGCCAACTATATCCATCTTGGCTGAGACCACCCAAGGCCCATTTCCGCCGTCCGCTCTTACCTTTCCATCAATGGGATATGCTACCTCTTGGTCAAGGTGATAAGGGACAGTTTCAAACTCCCACTGTTAAACTCCCACCTCCTGCTGGGCATAGTTCTTGCCCCTCCTCCTTCTATCATGGGTGCTATCTCCAACAGACCTATCAAAGAAGACTGCAGAAAGGACTTCCTCACTGATTGAGCACTCCTGTTACCACTCCCAACTTGCTACCAGTATAAGCTCTCCCTCCTCCCACATACCTTCAAGGGCCACAACCGCTTCATAGCTGGACCAATACACCAAATGCATGCAGGCAAAAGCGATCTTCCCGCACAACCCTCATGGAAGATACCTATCGCTCTTCCACCTACCCTTCCTGCGACTCAGGGGATGAAACCTTCAAGCATGCAATTCTTCACTATCCCTCCAAGTCCCAAGAACGCCTGCTTTACCTTTTGAAGGTGCCTTCAATGGGCCACTGCTCTCAACCTTGGGCCGACATGGACATGATCCTAGGTCTCCTTCTGCAAAAATTCCCATTTACTCCATATACCTCATGAGGTATATGAGGCAAAAATGAAAATCTCCCTTTGACGTATAGTGTGTTCAAGCTGTCAGATGTCTTGTATGAATCAGGATTAGCCTCTTCGTGCCGCTTACCCCTGCTTTTTTCCTCTTTGCTATTTTCAATTAGACACTCAACGGCCCTAATGACCCTAAGGCCAACATTGCCTGATATCTTCCTCTCAGCCATGAATTTTCCAGTTTCACCTTGCCTCCTCACAAGAGAACCATCTTTGCGTTGTCTTCATAGAGCCCTTTCCACCCTCAACATCCTCAATTAGCCATATCATGTCCCTTTCTATTCTATATTCAATGCTCCATCCAGAATCCTACACTTTCCTCTCGCCTCATGTCAACAGACTTCACTGTTTTCTATCTCTAATAGGACGCTCTGCATCCTATTGGCATTGTTTCTGTACTTTGCGAATTCCTCTTTCTGCAGTTTCATCAACCCGTCTTCTATGCTTTGCCCCGGCCTTGGCAATTTTTCTACATCAAAGCGTCGCTTTGTCAATCCTTGCTGTCCCCATCATGACGTGTTGCATCCGAATACCTCAGTCCTATCCCTTCTTGATTATACTTCAATCCCTACTTCTTCTTGCTGATTTTGCCCTGCTTTTGAGTCACAAATATCCTCTCCAAGTCCATATTGAATGAACTCATCATGACACCTCACTTATATCTCATGATCCTCCAGATCCTCATATTCATCTTGGAGTACCTTGAACGTCCCATATTATTCCTACCAGGCGCCTTTACTAATGTGCTTTACAATGTGACGATATCGTCTTTAATGATAGAAGTGTTAATTAACTATTGATATCCTAGTGCCTATAGACCTTTATTCGTCCTCATTTGAACCATCTACTTGCGAATCGATAACATAATCAACCGCCGGTATGAAGTATCCTTTTCTTCACTTTCCTCATTAACAGAAACCTCTACACCTGGATAAGCTGCTGTGCCGGGTCTACCAGTGCAGCACGGTATTCATTATCTTGAACGAAGTCATTTTCCTAAATCAAAGGCTTAATTCGTCCCTTCGTATCTTCTACAAGCTTCTTTCGGTTGGCCTCTAGTAACCACTGCTATGTAGCCCTTTGAGACCAGTAAACCCCTGTTTCAAATCAGTACGACTAAAAGACCAGCCTCAGAACGTCCAATTCTCTTCGTCAAGAGGACCAAATTACTTTGCGCAGTCAAGACTGAGACCTATGATGGTTGCCCAAAGGTTCCTGAGCACCACGCCTTTATCACATGGTAAATGCAGGCAGCTGTAAGGCATATCAAGACATCATATATATGGCCTAAGAGGGATTTGTCAGTTCGTCCTCGCATCTTGACATTACGGAACAACTTATGGTATACCAGTTTCGCTATCTTTGGTGCAGCAAACCGGAATCCGCAATTCTAGTCAAATTAACATTTTTCCGTCCATTTCATGACTCGGTTAGATCTCCTCTCCCTCTTGCATACTCAGATGACACGTAAAACAGTCATCTGCAAGCAAATAGCTGATCTTGGGTCGAATTTTTGTCAGTTGCTTGTGCAGAAGGCCATAAAAGTCTGGCACAGTATTTCTGTTCTTGGAAACAACGTGCAACCAGGCACTAGACTGCCTTTATTTCAACTATAGAGACTAGAATCGTATGGAAAGAGCCGTAATGATACCTTTTGTGGTTGTTTCGTACTTACAAGGTCATAGCATGCCTTTGCATTTCCCAACTGCGCCAGCCAAGCTTGTTAGCTACCTTCGCACAGTAACTTTCCAATAGCGAATCGTTTTCTGATAGCTACACAAAAGGGTTTACGAAACACATATGATACCGTACCATATTAGCTTGTTTTCCAAATGCTAGACGTTTTTCACCTTGCATTAAGGTTGACCGATCCGAAAGCGAGGTTACCTTATCAACAATATCGGATGCTACATGGTCTTCATCTGCCATTTGACCTGCATTTATATGGGTTAAGATTGGTTGCATGCCAAAAATAGAGGGTGAGAAGTTTGGTGAATTAACCCTACGATGGCTGGAATGTACTTGTCCGTGCTGGTTCTGTGATCAAAATGCCGAGGTAGGTCGGCTAAAAGACGGTCATCGCGAGTCCACGTTAAGCTTTATTATTAGCAGTTGATATCGAAGACCTTAAATTCTGACTTACTCGTGCCATGGTTGTGGCTGGGTGCCACAACCAGGTGTTCTCTAAAGAGTGCCAGACAGCTCAATGTCTTTACACAACTCAATGTCAGTTTGTGGGTTACCATAGCAACATGGAAAGAAAGTAAAACTTGTAGCTAAGTGTATATTAGTAATTTACCAAATACTATTAGTGTCAAATTAAAGCTGAACACTTTGTAAATAAATAGTAATTTATTAAATCCCATATGGGTCCCATATTGGATTGGTTGTAGGAGTAGATAATGTTAAAGTATATCTATTTTTGTGATCCAAATTTTTACATCCTCCCAGTAACTATGAGTCAAGGTGGTTTCTTTTTATAGGCTTGAAGGGTCAACTTTCTCTTCACATTTGCATTTAGTACCTTAAGAAAAGAATTGTACAGGGGGCAGGATGGATAATGATATTGTTGATCTCTTGTCAAGTTAATTGCAACTATTTACACATTCTCAATCTCACAGTTATGCTACTTGCAAGCAGTTACATTACTCTATAACCTATAAAGTAACCTTAAACTAGTACTACGTTGCTACAGTAACCAACAATCTGACATTGAGCTGTCTTATGACATTGAGCTGTCCGGCACTCTTTAGAGTGCCCCCGGGTGTCATCTGGCGAACATCTGGGGGTTGTGGCAACCAGCGACAACCTAGGCACGAGTACAAATCTCCGCCTTTTCGCCCTTTGTATTGGCTGTTAATATGCTACAAAGGGATGTTTCTGGCCCCGCTGCTGACGCAGAGGCAGCTTATCACTGTCCTCATCGATATCCGTGGCCTCGTCATTAACAAATAAACCTGCTTTATATTCTTCTTGCTGGGATAGACAATCAATATCCATAATGGAGAGTGAAGATCTTTGAGAGGCTGCTGATGCTTGCTGGATTCTTGATGTGGCTGCAAGTAATGTATTTAGTACTAGGCATAGTTTAAATATAAGCTCAAAAGTCCCAAACGGACCTCTGCTCGTATTTCCATTCATTATTGCTGTGTTAGATATAGAATTTGGTGGAAGGTGAAATGGTGATCAAGGTTGTTCAAAAGTGCTACTGTAAAGCCTTTTAACACTCAAGAACGTCCCTTTGAAGATGAATAAGTCTTCATTGATTGAGTGGTCTGTGGAAATTACAGTGCCGCACTTGAAGAATCCTAAACACATTTTACACTTTCACTGTCTCAAAGTAGATAAGTACGAGTTCCAATGGGACTAAGTGGAAATTGAGCTTTTTGAGCGCTTAAGTGCCTGACTTATAAATATCATACAGTCTCAATCAAAAGAAAAAGGCCAAAGACCTGTTTAGTACTATTCGGGAAGTAATTATTGCCTGATATTAGCTAAAACAGGACATCTAAAGCTCTAAATACCACTGCTGATGATTGTTGCCTCAGACCACTAACAGAAACACAAACTGATATGCTAAGTATTATGGGTAAAGAGAATGGTAATCAAAAGTCCTAATTAGGATGACAAAAGGAACAAAACATCTCCGGAAAGCAAGAAAAAGCCTGAAAACCTAAGAGATATAAAACTAAAACTAAAAGCTAAGAAAGCAAAGAAAATACAAAGGAAAAAAGATAATTGGTGACAAAGCCTAGCCTAAGGAACCAGCAAAAAGTCCAACCTAAAACCCAATACCGCACCCTAGATGCCTCATGGCCTGGAGGGGGAACACAAGGTGGAAGAGGAACAACATGGCTACTCTGATCCCCATAAGGGGCCAAATAGGTCAGGCCTTGTCTAACATGAGCTCTTGAGATCAGGTCACAAGAGTGGGATTGGAACCTGAGAACACGCCTGTCGTTACTCTGGATTCTTCGCTGCCAACCTTATTGAGAACTAGGAAAACCCATATGGCGCTTTGCCTTTTGTATGATGTTGTCCTCCAGCGTTGAATCAGAATCTGGGTCCCTGTAGAACTCAGCTATATCTAATTAACTAGGCTCGAAGTAACGATCCGCATGCCTGGTGAGAGGCGTATTTGAACAACAGGAGGAGCATCCGGTGGGCTACGAGCAAGGGGAGCTGAGTCACAGTGGAGAAAGCAGGCGACTATGAGAGGACTGGCGTTAGAGATACTAACCCAGGCATTGACTTGATTGTCATCGTTTAGTTAGACCTCATGGGTTGCATCGTGGGTAGCATTGAGGGGTTGGATATCCTAGAGGATACCTTCTAACTTTCAGGGGTATTCGTCATTGTTAGGATGTCGACAAATAGCTTCTCCCAGCTCTTGTAGAGTATAATGCCTTAAAATTATCAACCAAATCCGGTGTTATAGGGTAGCCAAATCGGTACCCTTGAATTGGCTAGGCCGTGCTCGTATCGAAAAAATCGGAGAACTGTCAGGAAAGCTCTTTAAAAAGAATGGTTAAGATAAAAGGGTTCTCGAAGGCTTTATAGCTTATTAACTTAATAACTGAATATATGGTTAAGGTCTTTTCTCCGTTGCTTGATGATCCCTTAACTACAGGGTTGATTTTTTTTTTTTTTTTTTGATTATCTCATATATTCGTTGTTAAGGTACAAGAACGTGCATGGAGCGCTAGCTATGGTAAAAACAAAACCTTAATTCCAAACAAACATCCTCCGCGCCCCAGGGATCAAAACCCGTACTCCCAAGACCCTCTGGTATAGGCCTAACCACACATCTCGCCTTCAAGCAAACAAACCTCCAGCTGGCTAAGGAGATAACAGGTTGAAAGTAACAAGCAGGAAAGTAGGAAAGCATAAGGAAAACCCTTGACGAAAACTACAACAGATAAGGGGAAGTTAGCCACTACTATTGCACTCATAAAGGCGCCAGCAGGTTGAAGATAGACCTGGGATTCCGAGGTAACTGACGGCATTAACACAAGTCCAAGAGACAGTGCAATACTAGGACCAGGCGTAACTGAAGGCAGATTTGACCGTAGGCAAGAGTCGTAGAGAGGGGAGGTATTAAGGTACCAGCTGAAAAGGAGAGGGGCAGTAGGCTGCCAGCCATGGTTGAGGCAGTAAGGTGCCAGCTTCGAGAAGGGGGGAGCAGGATGGTGCCAGCCGATCTACCATGAGGAGAGGGGAGAGAGGGGAGAAGGGGTAGACCCAATTATCAGGGACAGAACCATGTGTGTACCCATCTAGGCAGTTCTCAAAGAACAGAGAGTGAAGGAATCGACCATTGGACTGCAAAGCAACCGTAGGCCTGTTGGGAGTTTCCTCCAACTGCAAATGTGTCTCCAAGCTGTATGAAGGTATGATGTTGCCGACCGTGCAAATGTTAAGCAAGGTAGAGAAAACAAGCTAAGCGAGGCGAAACAAGAGCGGGGAAAGGAGAGGAAACCATCAACTAGGATGGAACGGAGAGGATGGACTCAAAGGGGTAGACCCTAATGAGTTTGTCGAGGGGAGATGGAGGTAAACAAGTCCCCACCCCATGGCATAGCCAGAGGGGGTAGGAACCCAGATGGTGGAGTTGGTGATGATTTCTGGTGGTGTTGAGATTTCAATCGCCGGGTATGTAGAGGGGACGGAGGATGTCCCTAAACTACGGGGGACTGCTGACTATTTATACACTTTTCCCAGTACTTAGGTTGGCTATATAAAAGATCTATCTTTGGAAACTTCGGCCATGGTCTAAACTGTGCGAACACTGGTTGGCCCTGAAGATGTATGACCCCACTACAGCAAATGATCCCCCGGACTATCTATATATCTGAGGGTGTCAAGCACTCCACCAGTAGATAGCCTTCGATCTCTTTGCCAAATGAACTAAGTTCAAATTGATACCGCCCATTTGCGAACGTCATACGGAATACCAGGTGATCAGTCTGGATGGCCGTCTTTCCTGCATATATGCACTCATGTGCAGATGCATTCGAATTATCAAGAATGCAGAATACGTAATAGATGCTCTTGGATATATTACTCTGTCATCTTTCACCAAGGCTGAGTAGTTCTGTATACGATCCTACTTCTTTCCAGTGTGGGTTGTAGTCAATATAGTTACCTCCTGGTGCTATATACCATCACATCTTTAGACTTGAAAGTCTAGGACCATATCCCATATGTGTAACATCCGCTTTGCCACCCCCCCAACACGAACAACCCAGCGCAGTGAGCATGCCATGCCTCAAGGTGCAGTAGTAGTTTCAAGGTAAATGATTTTAATTGGTTTCTCTTTGTAGACAGTAGGAGGAGTACAAATAAAGGCTTCCGTTTGAGTGCAAGAATGGCCAGCGAAGGTTAATTCCTCCTCATCATAGGAGTTCATACTTGCTGCTCGACTTGACCCGGCAGCTTTCTTGATGACGTCCGAGATAAGTGAATCTACGACTCGCTGGAAATTGGTGAATGGGCCTGTACGGGGGCTGTGGTACTTGGCCTGGAAGCCCTGAAGGGAACTATTGGTGACAGCATCAGCCCTTAATTGGTCCTACATAGTTTTCCCCGCACTGCCTCTTAGCAGTAACCCTCCTTTTCCTAGACTTTTGCAAGATGAATCTTTTTGTACATGGTATCTCCTGCCGGCAACAGTGCCACCAAGCCCAGTAATGTTTAGCTCAGTTTTGAATTCCGCAGTGGTAACTAGCCTAATACCAATTAGATCACAAAGCGAAGAAAATTATATATCGGACGGCAGGAGGCCTACCTGAATAAATGAACGTAAAAGAAAATAGTAGCTGTGGTTGGAACAGGTAATTAATCTACCCAATCCAGCAAACACCAATTAGTTTTATTCTTATCGTGGAACGGCTACTTTGAGCTTTTGGAAGTTTTTAACGACAACTTACATGTTCGTAGATCTTGCTCAATGTAGTTAAGAGTTTCCTGAGTTCGGTAGTTTAGCCTTATTCAGTATTAGTGGTTGCTATCAGGAACTTGAAGATGCTTGGATTGACAGTTAGAAGGTCTTGGCAGGGTTGTAGCTTACGGAGATTGGAATAGCCGATGTCGTAGGGCTGGGTGAATGCAGTATCAAAAAGAGCTAGAGAGCAGCCTAATATGGGTGTTGTACATTAGGGAAAGGTTTTTCTGAGATAAAAATCACATGAGGCCGAGATTGAGACAAGAAGATATAATATTAATACTTATTAGCTGGATCCGAACCTCCTACTTTAAGGGCAGCAAATATACCTTCAAATGTCACAAATAAAGTGGTATGAATGCTGTGCAGTGAATGGATATAGTAGTAAGGAAAAGAGAAAGGAAAAATAGCAGGGAGGGGGTTCTATATAGTGAGGGAGAGAAAACAATTCAAGGTGTTTGTTGTAGACTCAAGTTTCAAGCTCAGAGAACTGCTTGAAAAGAAGCCAACATTCATCTTGAATCAAATCTTGAAAAGCCTTTTCAAACGTACAAACGGAATTGTACCAGCATACAGTAAACTGTGTTTCATCATCCAAAACTTCAGAGTTGTACGGTTGAACTCATAAGTCAGACCAACTTGAATCTTAGCCATAGCAGAGCACAAGCGGTAAATGCCAAGATTTGGGATAGTTTGGTTTAGGCTCATATTGAGCAATGGTTGACAGAGCCGCAAAACGAGGAAAATGTGTGTGTGGGTAGAATATAGACCCTTCACGGTAAAATTGAGCTGTTGTTAGTTTTGAATATGCTAGCACAGTGTATGCAAAGATCATGATTTTGATAGTGGGTTGTCTGAGAGAGAAGGTCAAAGGTTGCGTACCAATTAGACATAGGGCTTAAAGGACAGTTGGAGTCCTCATGGGAACAGGCCAGGGCTGGCAACCAGTAAGCAGCAGGCTTGAACAAGATGATGGCTTTCCAGTAATCACCCTGAAGGATGGCACTATTGAAGAACGTCATGTCATCACCTTTCTTGGTTCCTTCTGATAACTATCGCTTATTGTTCTTGGAAGATCTAATTGTACAAATAACAAGGTATGTTTGATATTTGTGGATGCTATATTCGTCTGTTACATGCTTTCTGATGTCCTTATCCAGGGTCTAATAGGATAATATTACAGAATGGTACCAGAGTCACAATGCCCATAGTGCATTAGAAAGTCCCAGTCCAGTACCTGGTACAGAAAGCATATCGAGAAGGAGCATTCAGACCTAGTACAGCCAATTCAAGTTGTAGAGCAAATGATTAAAGATGAGGTACAGCCTGGCAACCCTGTTCCTGAAGTGAACGAAACAGATGAAGTATATAATTCAATGGAGATCAAAAGCCCTGAGTACGAACCGGAATCAGACCACAATCAAGCCAATTCTGATATTGAGAGTCATACCCTCTTTGACAGAGAAGAATCTCTTACAGTGTTTGTTGAATCAGTAGCACCAACAAATCATCACACTGCTGGAAGAGTCCTCCGTGGCATTGAACAACTTGAAAAAGCTGAAGACGAGTTATGGCCACCTTTTCAAAACAAGGTAGACTTTGTACTTGCCCGGTAGTTTATTGAGGCAAAGGTACCAAAGGAGCATATTGACAGCTATTTCAAGAATTGATTGGGGCCCGTGAACAGTACAATTAATTCCTCACAGTCTCTTTTTGGGGCAGTTGATGAACTGGAATCAGGTTTGGGAATGAAAAGTTGGAATCAGGGCTTTGTCTCATTTATGTAGTTGGTAGGTATATCCCTTCTATTCAAGTATTTTGTTAACCAAGAACAGGACATTGAGGACGCGGATGAGTTAGATGTAGCTGCATCAACAAAAATATTTTTTTATCCCAATCCTGTCTATTGTGCAAAATATTGGCTCAGTCAAAAATGCTACGCACAGGATATTGTGTACGCACCAGCAAAGGAATGGAATAGCAAAACACCTCCTGCAAGAGTGTATTCAGAGATGCATATGCGGGAGTGCTGGTGGGATACTCAGGTAGGCCACAATAAGATATTCTAAGGCTTTATCATACTATAATTAAGTAAGAATGAACGATTTATGCAAGATAGCTTACCTGAAGGAGCAACACCTGTACCGAAAATTTGTGCCTCCGATATTACTTTCCTAACAAACATGTCAGAAGATAAGAAAGCCTGGCCAATCTATCTCACTATTGGTAAAATCTTATCGGAAACGATAAACAAGTCTTCTAAACATGCGACCTTCCTGTTGGCGCTTCTACCCGTCCCACTCAAGATTTGAGATATAGCATCCCTAGATTCAAGGCAGAGACACGTGAACAATGAAATCCTTTGTGAGCTAATAGAAGCTATCTTTGCTCCCTTAGACAAGGTTGTTGAAGCTGGAACAGAGATCATAAACACTGATGGCAAGGTTAGGCAGTGCTTTCCACATCTTGATACCAGGATAGCCAATCATTTGGAAAAATGTTTCATTACATGGAATTCAGCCAAATCGGTGTACCGTCTGCAAGACTCTGGCAAATCAGTTAGGGTCTTATACAGGACGTTGTACAGCTATACGTGATTACAACAAATACCAAAGACATTTTGCTGAATACTTGTAGGGCAACACCGATGTGGCTGTAACCGGTATTGGTTACTATTGCTAAGGCTAACAAGGCTAACAGAAACTAGCAGGGCTAGTAAGGGGTTAGTTTGTTTTGTTATTGGTTTCAAGTATCGTTTAATACTTGGTTAGTTTTATGTTAGGTTTCATGTGTCAGGCTGATACCCGATATGTTTTATGTTTTGTTTCATGTATCAGGATGATACATATTTTTGTTTGCAGTACCGTTTAGGTGATGAGGCATTTGTTTGATTAGAGGACTTTACAAGTGGAGCTTAGTTATGTTGGTTGATTGGAAATCAAATGGAAGAAGATGGAAAGCTTTGGAAAAGCGAGATCATGTATTTAAAGATTGCCTCTCTGGAGCTTAGACAGGGCAGACTTCAACAGACAGAGTTTTCAATATACTTGGTTGAGCAGGTACTTCTTTTCAGTTCACATGAAACCACAGCAAGTAAGTCTAGGACTTAGCGAAGCTGGCGATATAGTAAGCGATGGCTGTTTGACAAACTATCGAGATCTCCGGTAGCTATCACTCACTTGCAGTCCCAACAGTTTAGGAACTGAGTTAGTTATCGTTATACCTTACCGAGACGCATCCCTTTGGTGCCTGATACACCCAGGGAGGCGTTACATTTTTTTAACTTCAACAAGTAGTTGAGTTAGAAGCAGGCAGAGGTTAGGAAACCTCAGGCTTGCAAACAGATGCCCGGAATAGGTAACAACTGACTTCAGACGAGGTCATGTAAGCAGATCCTGCGACAGGAACTTACCAAATAGAAAGGCAGTCAGAGCTCCAAAGGAGAACAATCTACGGCATCCAGATTCAAAGTAGACAAAGCAGGAAGACAGTTATCCTGAGACCAAGCAAAGCATTTGCTAGTGGAATCAGCGAAGGAACTAGCTAAAGAGAAAGCGAGAACTCCTGGACAGTTCCCCTGTACGCCAAAGGGATTGAAGGAGAAGCAAGTAGCACCACCCAAGGACGATCCAAGCAGCTCTGACAGCGAAGAGAGCTCGGATAGGTCTAGTGATTCAGACGATATGTCGAATCCAGGACCTATTAATGTGCCAAAGGCTAGAGAGCCAACACCAGCAACTACAGCGAAGCTTAGCATCAAGGTTACTACACCAAAGAGGTTCAGTGGTGAAGGAGAGGACCTTAAACCACAGGCGTTCGATAGTTGGTACCAGTCAGTCCAGTTATACCTAAGAGTACACAGAGTCAACTCCAAAACAGACGGAGTGGGAAACTATTGGAACTGTACACAGAAGGGAGAGCTCAAGAAGCAGCTTTCCAGGCGGCAGAAAACTATGGCGAAGATTTAACCAGAGATCAGCTTATTGATTGGTTAAGAGAACGATTCCAGTCATCCAGAGAGAAGGATGACCATTATAAACAATTCCATGAGATAGAGCTAGTCAAGAATGGGAAGACGCAGCGCAACACAACAGTGGCTACAGACCTGTTGATGTACCAATCACGACTACCATAAGGCACCATTTACGAATATGCCTTCATCCAAAGGTTCTTCCAATGTATGCACACTAGGCTAAGGCGAGATGTCGAAACATGGTATGATTCAAGCGAAACAATCTACACCACGAAAGCCTATGCAGAGAGAGTCGATGCAATCCTCCACGATACAGGAGCCTATAGAATGGAAAAGCAGAAAGATCGATACAAGGAAGAAAACTCCAAGAAGGACAACAAACCTCAATAGAAGAAAAAGGAATCAAGCAAAACGAAGACTCCAAGAGAAAAGGGAGCATGCTTTACCTGCAGAGGTAAAGGACATTGTTACGGGGTAGCCAATTCGGTACTGTTGAATTGACTAGGCCATGCTCGTATCGAGAAAATCGGAGAACTGTCAGGAAAGCTCGGTAAAAAGTATGTTTTAAGATAAAAAAGGTTCTCGAAGGCTTTATAACTGAATACCTGAATATATTGTTAAGGTCTCTTCTCCGTTGCTTGATGATCCCTTAACTACG
>QFET01025524.1:0-19909 GCA_003316355.1 Tuber calosporum | reverse complement strand
ATAATCAAAATGCATTGCAGAAAACCTTTATGATTGAACGGACTCAACTTATCCGAGCGATCCACAGGCCCTGAAGTTGTTTCCGGAAGGGCCATGTGTCAGATGATCCCTGAGTGGAGAAGGGAGCTCTATTAACGGTCGGAGTAGGGATGGGTGTCGTTGGCTTTATAATTCTACTTATGTAAACGCGAACGGCACTCTACTCTGATAACGAACTATCCTCTCGAGAAGACTTGAATTGAGTGAAGCTCCGGCTTAACAATATTAACTTTTATCATTTGATTCAATTATTTTATCTTCACCTTCTGTGAACTTTGCATTGAGTCTTTTGGTGCGGTCGCAACCTTAGGATCCATCTTCCTATAGGGTGCGCCCGTTACAGGTAGTCCCAACTCGAATCCTTGATCCACGCTAATGAAGTTCTTCTTCTAGAGAACATGGTACATATAGCTCCATTCTGTGTATGCACGGTACGGACTGCATACAGCATGCAAGTCGTGACGGCACCAGTGATGCAATGCCATATAGAGCCACTTGAGTTGCCTGTTAAGGAAGGAGTTAGTATTGACTCCAAAAATGATGTTATCAGGGATCCAGCTCTGCCCCTTCTCCTGGTCTGTAGCTCTTCTATTGGCTTTGCAGCAAATATTGCAATAGTAATTGCAGATTTACCCAGGCACGGATATCTGACACCAGCCACAAAGTAAACTTTATATGTTGATTGAGGTGCTGGGTTAATGTGTATCTCCCCGTTTTTACCACACAGTCGAAGGCCATCCAGCAAGCCAATCTCTGAGCCCCTCCTGCACAGTAAGGTTATCATAATGACCTGATACTGTAATGAAGGAGACAAGATATGCAAGACATGGAACATGGACAGTGGCTACCCATTTCCGGAAGTGCCAGCAATACAAGTGTTCCCTTTAGTAGCTGAACAATCCAATACAGTTGCCGAGGCAACTCGTTTGCTGCTACCTCTGTAAAGTTTGGCATGGCTTGCAACCAGAACTTACAATAGACTCTAGTAAAGCCAACAGGCATCACTGGGAGCTTGACTTTCCTAGGGCAGCAGCCCAGTTGGCTACAGCTTTTTGTTCCACCTGTAGGTAGAAACGAGGGAGGACCTGCAAGGTATGATTACTACTACAAGTATTCCTGTAACAGAATCCTACGATGTTTCTACTATTACTACACACTTGATGTCAGTTATTAGTTATTTGGATTTATATCTGATAAGAGCCACTATTCGTTTATCCCATCCTACTTTGAATAGATTTCTAAATTGGTTATTCTCTCCTTGTTTCACTTATAATTACCCCCTCCTTGCCTCTACCCTTTTGTCTATCGCCATCCTCCTGCTATTCCTCATAGATTTGTATAGTATTAGCTATACTTGTTTCTACTTGTTTGAATTCGATTAGTAGTCTTGTTACCTATATCCTTGCACTTTTAACCATTTGTTTGCGGAATATAGTTACTTTGGAAGGCTGCCTCTGTAAGCATATTGGTTGTCTGGATATTTGCACTTTGATTAAGTTTTCCTAACTACAATCTTTTGCATTTAAAGAGTATGCAATCCCTTAAGCATTGGAGTGCCCAAGACTCACAGGACTATGATTTTTAATCTGCATGTTCAAAGGACTCTCAATTATTTCCGGGAGTTTTTACCATCTCTATTGATTACCTATCCTGCGCTACAATTCCCCCTAAACTGCTAGGATCTTGAGAGTACCATTGAGATTATCCATATAGGAGGCAGTAGGTTATTTTTTTTGACCTAGAGTCTAGTATACCTTTCATATACAGTAGAGAACTGATAACACTTCCACTACCTTGACCCTGTAGTATTAGTACATCTCCCGATTTCCTAGAAGTACTTGTGGGAACTGCTATCCAGACCAACTCACCCTAGCTAGCAACCATTTTGCTTCGAAGTGATATCAGAAAGGACTTCGCTAGCAAATCAGTAGTATCCAACTTTGGACCTCAAAGTTAAGCCCCAGTATCCCCACCTGCACCACCATCTGAGGATTCATAAGTATCTTCAATTGATCGTGGCAGCACTGAAGAACAGGACCATGCCCAACCCCAAGCCCAAGCTTAGAACCAAAACAAAGAAAAGTCTCACAATAGCTCCACCACGAAGTCTAATTCAAGAAACAACCATGCTCAGATTTAGAAGGAGGATCTGTTCTATAGGACACTCCCGCATGAGCGCCCACATCTTAGCCACATAAATAAGGTACTGTACCATATTAAGCTAGATACCCAAGTCTTGACCGCGACTATTTACCAAGTCCAGCAAAACCACTGGCCACATAGTTCACCTAGTCCAATAAGCAAACCAATCCTGCACCAATCGCCCCTTCTAACCCACTATGGGGAAATAATGGCCCTAATGGGCCTGTACTATATATTATATGAGGAGAATGAAAAAAATCCAGACTCAATGAGAATCCACTCATGGTTCAATATAGTCCATCAATACAACCCCTGTTTTAGCATAGCTGACGATGCCCCTGAAACCCTTTAATACTATTGAGTACCTAGTAGAGACAAAAGTCGTTTATAAATTCACCTAAAATGAAGTATTCCAAGGTGACCTTACAGTTGCTGGACTCAAGAAGAAATTCAAGCCCTAGTTCCTTCCACCAAAATCTATAGATATCATCAATGAACACAGGCTACAGGTTAAGTAAACTAGTTGTGGTAAATTAGTACAGATTACCGATACAATAATCAGTGTTGAAACCTTGTAAGATAATCACCCCCCAGGCACAATTTCGGACTACTCAGCAAACCAGTGACTGCTAGATACCAGGGATATCAAGCTTAAACAATAACTTAAATCACATATCACTTCTGATAACTCCTTTGAGCAGCTCGACGATATAGCCGAAAATCGTAAGGCAATTCCCACTTCTACAAGACTATATGGAAATCAATGAGGAAATGCATACTTGAATAAAGTTTCCAAACCAGCACCCTAGCACTCCCAAGAAGAGCACCCATCAACATCAATCACGGTTCTCTAATAACATCAATATGCATCCTAGAGTATCCCAGGCTGAAAGTATCAGCGGACCAGACCAAATAACTGTTAGTATTGTGGCCAACATGGACCCTACTCTTATAACTGCTTTGTGAAGAAGTAGGATAGGACCACCCAGAAACGAGGAAATGGAGGCCCTGGCTGATCAAGGAGAACCTAGAATGTCAGAAGAATATACCACCCCTGGGAAGATGATGCTCTAGTGTAGGAATCAGTCACAGTTACCACTAACCATGCAGGATCTAGCAAAACTCAATCTCAAGACCTTGAAGTATATATCAGTGTCAATGGTCAGGAAGAAAAAGCTCGATTCTATACTGAAACTATAAGACACAACTTGATATCCGTAGGGTTAGTCACAACCAACCAAATCCCAACTTCATATCACGATACCCTTATAAACTTGAAGATGGCAGTTAAAGGATCACGATCATCAATCAACTATGTTGCAAAGCCAGTCCTACAGATTGTAAAGTATATCAGTGATATCTCTGAAGTCCTAGTTTCATCTATGGACAACTGTGATATTTTCCCTGTAATGTCTTACCTTACTCCTTACCCTGCCGTAGTGGATTGCTGAAAATGCATTATCACCTTCCCTTATATACCATAAACCTTGTGCTGCATGAAAGCAACATATGAATGGTTTTCAGGCGTGAATAAAGCAGATGCAACTGAATCGATTTCTTAGTTCCCTACAGTATTCCCAGGTAGCAAAACAGTGTAATTGCCATCCTTGAGGGATGTCAACCACCACATCCTGCTGCAAGGTACAATACTGGACCAATATCTGCAATTCTCCTTATTCTCTAACAAAATCAAGCCTGCATTCAGAGCACTAATCGAAGCCATGAAAGCAAATTGAATGAATTACCCATGTGAGTCATACAACCCAGGTAACGTATTATCCAGCTGAGACTCCGTGGTCAATCAGACTACTTGTAGACCTTCTACCAAGTTATGATTTTACTATCAAGTAGGATTAAGCAATTTCCAACCAAGTCATGTATCTTAGTACTGTTGCCAGATTAAAGTTCACATCCACTATAGACCTAGCAAATTGGTACTTTCAAATTCGTATTCTTCCTAGCAATGCAGAATACAATACTATGAAGACCGTATTTGGATGCTTGGCATCAAGAGTTATCCAACATGGAGATGCCACTGACCCTGCTATAGGTATGAGAGTACTCGAGTTTGTCCTAGATGGAATTATTGGAAATTTCACTAGTGCAAACATTGATGACATTTCCATCTGCTTAGGATCCGTTGCAGACCATATTGGGCATATTAATCAGTCCTAGGAATATTACAGTAGCACTATATCAATGCATTGCCTGCCAAGTACAAATTATAAACCAACAAGCTCTCTCTGCTAGAAAAAGTCATACATAAGATAGGAATTCATGCAAACCCTTAAAAAATTCCACAATCCACTACAGGCCCAAACCAAGGTCGAAAAAAGTAGTTCAGACTTTATTTGGGCTAGTGATATATCAGGCAAAAATTCTCCTAAACCGTCACTCGACTACTGCCCCCCAGGAGCACCAAGCTTTCTAAGAAGTATTTGAAATGCAACCCCTGCATGTGGAAGCCTTCAAAATGGTTAATTGCATTGCTAAGCATACAATTCACTTAGTTCCCATCACATATGAGACATCAGCTAATCTAAGACCACATAACACACGGCTCTTAGGTTCAATTAGAAGCATGGGTTTCACAAGGATTCTCCACTGAGAAAGCAAAACAAGTCATATTTCATAGCAGAATGCTTTGCAATACGTTAGCTGCATTACCCTGTATAGCAATTCGAACCTTTTGTGGGATTGTGAATGCCATTCAGCCATTCTATCAGATTCAATATGCCTCCCAGTTCACTCTTGTGTCAGGCAATATGGTCCTATCCATTTTCCCTGAAGAAATTGACCTCCCTTACCGCATTAAAAGATGGTTGATGTTCCTGCAATCTTAGGATTTCTATATCATACAAAAGTCTGGCAATGAAAATATCCCGGCAGATGCACTATTAAGGATCTATGAAAACACCCCTGCTGAAGAAGGCTAAATCCTCACTGACTCAAAAAAGAAGAAGACAATGAAGACCCACTCTTCCGCCGGGAACAGTGTATCAAGCCACTCTCTAAGTATCGCCCATACCCAAGACCCATCTACTATACTTACTCTTCAAGTACCCTCTCGCATTCTTACTCCAGAAGACCACACCTGGTAGAATTCACTTCAAGGACGCAGCTCAAACTCCTCCAGTCCACAAGGAGCGACAAACATCCCCGATACTGTTGAACAAGCCATGGACAAAGCAGCTGATACCCTTGAGCTTGCAACCAATGTCATTCAAGGTTGTTAAATCATCGAGACCTCCACCTATCTCCGTAGCCCTCAGGATCTATGTAAAGCAACAGTTCTTATGCTTCATGATACTTCTAAAGGCTCTCCCTGAGTAATGATTTCAAAGACTATGTCTGCAGAAATCACCTATGTCAGCTAACAAGCAACCTACCACAGTCACTAAAGGAACAATTACTACCCTCCCAGTCCCCTAACAGCTATTCTCATTACTTGCAATTGACTTGCAGGACCTTTCCCTAGAGATTCCAAACTGCAACTCATGATGGTAGACTTGTATTGATTCAGTAACTTTACCTACAGGATAGCAGTCTCCTAGAACATCACCACTGTTGAAACTGCACACACCCTAATTGTGGGTGTCTTCCTTATACCTGGTTTTCCCAACTACGCTGGTATCTGATAGAGACCCCAACCGTAACGCACGCTTTTGGATACAGCT
The DNA here is from genome assembly GCA_003316355.1 of Tuber calosporum. Lineage (NCBI taxonomy): Eukaryota > Fungi > Ascomycota > Pezizomycetes > Pezizales > Tuberaceae > Tuber > Tuber calosporum. The sequence continues at coordinate 14,051 of QFET01025524.1, read as the reverse complement.
TATTGAGAATCGCAAGATTGAACAGAAAATCGCTTCAGGTTACCATTTTGAGACAAATAGACACACTAAGTGCAGAATCAGAACTGTTCACCAATCCCATATGAAACTATATTAATCCGAAGAGGAACCAAGAGGGTTTGCCACCTACCTCATGTGCAAAATGCTATTAATAGAGCACCTAGCAATACCAAAGAACTCTCCCCCTTCTAAATCAACTTTGGCAGATTACCAAACCTCGTTCCCAGCATGAAAGTATTCCCGACTTGAGTACAAGTAGTAGGCGAGATTCCCTCCGAAATCTTGAGATCCTGCAACTCCCATGGGATGCACTTAACAAGATTCAAGCATGCTAAACTCCCTGCAAGGAAAATAGAAAAAAGGATGAACCACAAAACATCCCTATTAAAGCCGCAGTTATACTCATGTCAGCCCCTTATATCTAATGGTCGGATGAAACCATAACTAGTTGGAACTTGTCTAGGACCCTTCTCAGTGAGTGAAGTACCTGATAGACATAATAACTACAAACTCATACTCTATCCAGTGAGTGCAGGAGTTGACACATAGATCCATCACAACCATCTTCACATTTACCTAACACCAAACCCTTTTTCCTTTCCCGGAACCCATGAACATTATCCAAGAAGCCTGTCACCATTGATGCTAATGGACAAGAGCCAACGAAATTGAAAAGATACTTAAAGATCGAATCAATTTCAGAAAGAGTCAGAAATTTATCAACTGGAAAGGCTAAGACGAAATAGAACCATGAGAGGAACCCCTTTAAAACCTACAAGGCTCCACCACCCTCATCAGATCTTACAACTTCGTTACCTAGTATGAATCTATACCTATCCATAGTCCCTTGGTACCATGGCGACATTTTATTTGCCTTGACACTTGAATAACCAGAATATCCCCCCCTCATACCTCAGCTCGACTGTGCTGGATTTTGGTAAACTCCGGCAATTCTCTAATACTCTGAATCTTGTCCCCGCATAACACTTTCCCCCTTAGATGAATATAAGAGGGAAGGCACACTGCTTCCTTGGATTATCTATGAACTATGGGCTAATAAAGGTGTAAGGTCCGGACACCAGTGATGGATATACATTTACTTATTGATGTATATGCTTTGAAATTGGGTGGAATGCTCACAAGGCGTGAAGGTCATTAAGCCTAGTATAATATTCCTTCTTAATCTTTTTATTTTATTTCTTCTCCGGAGAATATAACGTTATCCTACTATGTTTCTAATATTATTCAGAATTAATGTTTGTTATTAATTATTTGGATTTATGCCTGATAAGTGCTAGTATTTGGTTGTCCCTGCCTACTTGGTTATGACTTCCGAACTAATTATTCGTTCGTTGTTTCCCTCATCATTATGCTGTCCTTGCGTCTTTCCTTATGGCTATCGCATTCCTCTGGCTATACCTACTGGATGTGTTTAGTATTTGCGATATCTAGTTCCACTTGTTTGGATTCCATTACTTGTTTTGTTACCTCTATCCTGTGCCTATTAATCATTTTCTTTTGGAATATGGTTACCTTGGTTTCCTGCCTCCGAAAGTATATTTATTGGACAGGATGTTGGTGCTTTTGTTAGATTTATCTAACTACAATCTATTGAATTGATAGAGCGCGCAATCCCTTAAGGATCCCGAATCTCTAACTTCACAGGACTCTCATCGTTAATACTACAAATTGAACAGTCACTCCACTCGTTCAATACCTTTACCTTATCTATACAAGACATATCCATCAAAGCTTCTCCCCCTCTCATAATACTACCTGGAGAGTCTATTTGCGATTTTCAACATACTTTGGAATACCTTACACTCCTTGTACAAAGGGCACCAGTAAAGTACCAAAACATTCCTCCACAGGTCCAACTTTGAAAATGACCCATTCAGGTTTCTATTATTCTGAAGACAATACTAATGTTGAAGCATGGAAGAACTTCGAATAGTTAGGATACACAGGTGAGGAAAATGATCTTCCAGAATAAGAACTTAGTGCTCCACAGTCGCACGATCAACAGTTCACCTCCTAAGAAGATATTAAAACATAATTCAGAAGATAGCTTTAGGTAATTAATCAACCTTTGGTAATGGTTAGTGGAAAGATCAGGGGAGGCGGTGGTAAGGAACTACTAGGTGATTGGGATGTCAGCCAACATAGTGAACCACATTATTCGCACTTCTTGCACAGTAGCGAAACTTCCACTTTTTCTATTCCTAATCTAAGCTGATTTAAGAGCCGCTGAAAGTCTATCTGGAATGAGGCTAAGAAGCAACCCTCTCATAAGAAGTGGCATTACTTGAGGGCCTACCTTCGGAATTTGTCAAAGAAATCCCACATTTGGGAAAAGCAACCCATGAAGAGGGGAATTAAAGTTATAAATCGGCACCCCTTAAGACCCAGTCATTTATCCAAGATGATGAGATTGTCTTTGAGTACTATGCTAACTGCAAGTAGTCTAATAAGAGTAAACACAGCCAGATCATCGCGGTTCTTGAAGTGATGGGAAAGAAATGGTATTTTAAAATCTATGTGCTCTGCAGCCAGGATGCTGCTCACAGGCCCCTAGTTATGTGTAACCCAAGGAATAAGTTACATACTTGGGCTGGTTTCCAGAAGCACCTCCAGTCCAGTTTCACCAGTCACTCAGTTTGGGATCAGCCTATATGTGATCGTAATCGTCTGATTATGCAAACCAGGAAAGGTATATGACATTGTGTATAAACTAAGGTGTTTACACTGCGCGTTCGATTATAATAGGATAAGCCGGAAGGACAAATCTCGCATTGGTATTAGCTCAGTTTTGTGCTATGCCTGGGGGCTGAAGATGCACACCAGGAAGCTTACATAGAGAATGTTAAACTGTTGCGTAACATGGGTCATCAGCTGGAGGATGTAGCATCTGGCAACTGTATGTTTGTCAAGAAAAAATAATATCACTATGAGCTGTACGTTGTAAGCTCATCTAAGGCTCGGAGACAATGAAACAAGGAACAAGTTCCTAAGAATTGTAATCCTAAAAAGCACCGAGACACTAGTAACCCCTCAAGGCTCAAGAAGTCCGAGTATCAGGCAAAACACCATTTCATTCTGGTAACACGGACTAAACAACGGCGCCGGCTAAATCAATTCTCTTGTTTAGGATTTACTGGCACTTTTGCTGACACTGGACCACTGTTCAACCAGTGGTACATTGTAACTAACCAGCTCAAAAGCGAATAGCTGCTGAAGCTGGACTTGGTCCTTCAACTGTACTTAAATATCCATTTATAAAGACTCCTACAGTTATGAGACAGGTTACTGAGCTCCATAAATCAACTCCTATATTGGAGGTTGATACTGACTGTAGTGAATATGTAAGCTATATTGACAACATTAAAGAAACAAGAAAGCTGACTCCCACTCACGACCATTAGGCCTAGAGTCAAATGGTTCTTAGAAAGTCAAATTGGACTAGGTAAGTCCGTTCTTCCATTAAAGAAAAACAGAGTTGATTCAATGCTGCACAGGAGGATAGGCTTTTAGTTTCCTTTTGAGTTGAGGTTGTGAGAGTTTATTTATAATTTTCTTTGTTCCTTATTAAACGAGGGGAATACCAATTGTGATGGTCTAGTTGTATTAGATTTTGTTGCTTATGTGAGTAGATCAGGCAAGAATTGATTAGCGATTGCAAGTTCTAATGCAAGTTTACTGGAGGCGGGTAGAATACACAAAATCTTGCTGACGTGATGGTAAATACCCAAACTATACCTTATATAACTTATCATAAATTTTCTACACTTAAGTAAAGAAAACCTGTGTGGGAAAGGGACCAGATATGTGGGTGAGGATATCCGGCCTACGGGCCGACTCAAGTTACATATGCAAAATGGTTTTCGTGGACTGCAACTTACCAAAGCAGCACAGTAGTGGTAAAGCAGTACATCAATTGGACAGTGGCACCATGGGTGCTATGTTGAATAGGTAACAGATAAATAAGGTGCAGCTACTATGCTTGTTAAATATGTTATATATGCCAACCTGTGATACAAGTGTTATCGACAATCCAGGCTCCTGCAATCAAAACCCCAAGAGTGGGTGAATGGGGATCAGAGACCATGTAAACAACCAGAGATTCCATGTGAACTATTTGCCTGACACCAAATGTGATATCTATTTGCCCATGTCCTAGTTAAAGGACAATAATCCTGATATTGATTGAGATAAAAGCAAGAGGAGTTGGTACTCAGAGTAGAGCCAGACCCATAGTCTAGTCTCTATTCGAGGTTATAAGGTCATCACAAGCGAAGAGCTCATATTTAAGTATTATAGACTGGTAATTGATGTTGGGCATGGTAGTATATATAGGGTAAGACGGAAAGCACATCAGGGTCAATCTACTCCCTCAATACTAGGATTATACGGATATTTTCAGTCAATAAAATATAAGATCACTTCCTAGGCATGCAGAGTTTGATGAGAGCATGGAACTCGAACCCTGGACTAAGCCACCTTGAGGGCCAAATTACCTCTTCTATAAGCGATAGTTGTATGTCTTGAATGACTACTTCCGAGAAAGTGAGGAACAAGGAATAATCTGAGTATCAAGTACCCTGGGTAGAGCTCCAATTTTCTAGGTTCAAAGGCTAAATGGTACCCTCAGTAATCCATCAATTATAAAGGTCACAATAAGATTACTATTAAAAACAACTAGATGTTCCAGTGGATTAAGGACCTCAGAGATAGGCTTGAAAAGGCCACAGTGTTGTTAGAGCTGGACCTCCAGATCGGCTACCCTTCTCGTCCTGATGGTTACTGGTGAAGAATCCAAAACCAATATAAAGAGTTACTATAGCATTTATGAATATAAATGTAAGGCCTGCTGGGGTTATACAACGCACCCAGTAACTTCCTGAGTAAGAGAAATGATGTCTTCCGAGACTGGCCAGATGCAAGAGTCATTACGTAGATGGTTGACTTCCTGATATATTCTGAAACAAGTGCAGAACATGTCATGCTTGTATGTCAGGTTATGGAAAGACCACCCTAGGCAGGTCTTTATAGTAGCATTAAGATGTCGACTTTGATTAAAGGGAGGAGGAGATCTTTAGTTGTAGAATATCTGAGAATGGAATGTCTATGACTAGGGTTAAGGTGGAGGAGATCCAGGCTTGGAGGACTCCTCAGAGCATGATAGACATTCAGGTCTTGATGGCCTTTACTAACTTCTACTGTCAATTCCTAAGTGATTTGAGTAAGGTAGGCAAACTGCTAATGGAGCTTACCAAGATGGATCTTAAATGGCATTGGCCTATGACTTGTAAGTTATGATTTGAAAGTCTAGAGGAGTTAGTGACCAAGGGTGCCATTTTGATGCACTGTGATGGTACTAGGCTAAATAAGTTGGATACAGAACCCACTCATTGGGCATGAGAAGCTGTGCTCGCTCAATACTTTGATTACCCATAATGGCATCTGGTGGCTTATCACAGCAGTTAGTTCTTGCCTACGGTGTTGAACTACAATATTCATGATAAAGTGCCAAGGGTCATAGTGGCTGTATTTGGGAATAGGATCATCTTCCTTGCACCGTGGAAGAGTAGAAACTCGTATATACATATCACAAGTATTTTGAATATTTGGATAGTACAAAGGTATTGAATCACAGGCAGCACTAATGGAGTTGGTTTATTCAGTCATTTAACTTCTAGGTGGTATAGAGTAAGAGTCAGCTGAACAAGATTGTAGATGCGTTATCATGAGTTGTTGACTGCTGCCAGAGAGGCGCTAGTGATTTTCAACCACAAAGGATTTTTCTTCCTGGGCAATGGCACATTCAAAAGAACTTTACTTCTTGCATCCCCTAATCCAGGGGACAGGTCACTGTTAATACTTACATTTAACTTTCTTACTAGCAATAAAACCAGGGGCAGAAAAGGAACAAATATGTCCTGTGCTCCTCCGAGCTGCATTAGAGAAGGGAATGACAATTGACACCAAGTATGAGGTAGAAAATGGGGTGTACACCTGATAGAACAGATTAGAGGTCCCTTGGGATGAGGTCTTAAAGAGGAAAATCAGGGTGGGACAAAATGATTCACACATCACTGGACATTTTGGAACATATAAGCCCATGGTAAGAGAATAAACAAACAGCTATTGGCCCAATATGAATACTCTGGTACCAGAATATATTTGTACAGGTGATATTTGACAACGATGAAAGATAATACGAAACAAGAAGTTTGCCATATTACCACACTTCGAGGTTCCCATGAGGTACAGATAAGCAATATAATGGGAGTTCATTTTTGCCTTGGAGGTGTCGGTAGAGTATACAAAAATATGGGTCAGGGTTGATAGATTTTCAAACATGTCGGACCTTATAACTTTGGCTACAGAGGTGCCCATTTATGAATTGCATCTTGTTGTCTACAAGGAAGTATAGACATTGCAGAGGCTTCCAGAATCTATTATTTTCGACCAACAATCCAGATTTACCTGGAGATTTGGAACAAGTCTGATTGAGTTACTAAAATAGATATTTAATCTCTTTTGGGTGCTGCGCTTAAATTGATAGGCAAATTGACTTTGTAAATTAGACAATAGTGAATAAATGAAGGAGCTATGGTTCATATCAGCTAGATGATTGAGCTTCACTGTTACCACAGGCAAAACCTGAATAAATTAACAATGTATAGTCTTCGAGAGTATCTGCCTTTGAAGTAAACTATCTGATTTTCTAGAGACTAACTGGTCTGGAACCATATCTAATCATCAAGGATTCCTGCCAATCATAGATCTCGTAGAGAAGGACTGTGAGGACTATTAGCCAGACATTCAAGAAATACCAAAGAGGTCTCAGGATCTAGATAGGAAATAGCATGATTAAAAGCGACCACCGTGTCCAGAGCATGTCACTGTAGAGGATATTACCGGAGAGCGAGGGACAAGAGCGGACCATATTATGTTGGAGAAAAAAAGTCTTCCGACTAAGGGATTTATGGAATAACGTGACTTCTAGAGGTTTAGCCACTCAGTTGTCAAGCGACCAAGGGGAGCTGACTTCCGCTGACCTAGAACTCCAAGGATGGTGGACCTTCCATCCTGTATTCAATGTTGAACTCCAAGAGCTGTACCACAAAGACCCAATAGTTAGGGTGCCTTAGGAGGTACGAGTACCAAACATTGTTACCTCCGAGCTTATGTATGTAGTGGGCATGATAGTAGACTGCTAATAGTATAAGGGGTAAAAGCCAAGTTTCCACATTGGTTTGACCAATATTTAGCATCATAGGAAGGTAACTTTGTCTAAGAAAATTGATGGGAAGTGTTCGAGATGTTGCAAGGATCAGCAATTAGTACTAGCGTTAAGATTTCTACAGAGTATCCCTCCTAGTCTGTGCACCACTGGGTATGATACCACAGTCGCTTACAAAACTTGTCTACAAAGACACAAAATATCCAGGTGTGTGTATAACCTTATGGAAGAGGGGAGTAGGGAACACGGCTACAAATATGTTGGAATAAACTACCAAATCATTGTCAAGGCAGGGGCGTTAAGGGGAAATGCGGATAAATGTTTTCATTAACCTGTAAAAGTGACCTGGAAACTAGTGGTACAAGAAATAAGGAAGTACCCAGGTACCTAGTTGGTTGGGGTAACTCGGTAAGACAGGGGAACCCTCAGAGCAGCTTGGGTAGCTTAACCCAGTTCGCTAGAGTAACCCTCTACCTGAGTCAGGTAGGGTGACACAGCTAGGGAGTGATACCAGGACCCGTGGGTGACAGCGAAAATTAGAAAGCTTGGTAACTAGAAGGACTTTGGAAAAGATGTTCACAAGCATTGCTCCAGTCAGGCATGCTATATTTGTGTTATCAGTCGTTTCATGCAGAGGGAATCGAGTGGATACCATAGAGTAGTTATACAAGACTATCTAATAATCATAATATAGGTTACCGAAATTTCTGAATCTATCCAGGCCATGAAAGAGATCAAGTTACCCTCTCTTAGAGGTCTCTTATACGATCCTTAACCTCCAGTTACCCTACCATCAACATAACACAAAATGTAAAATATCAAAAAAGGCACTAGGCCTTAATTCAAACCGTGTTGGGAAACAGCCATTGAGACTGGTAACAAAGTGTGACAATTGGTAAAAGCATAACGAAACCGAGTGCAGGAGGAAGTCATTTAAGATCATATATGTCACTATAGTCCAGCCGGGAATTTGTGTCCACAAGCAATGTATATGGATAGGTGACTGCCGAGTCAGGCAATTTTTCACTGTTGCCCCCAGATGTTACCTTATAGTTTCCGTAAGTACCTAATATCAAAATGGGAGGTGTGGGAGGCCCTCGGGAAGCTCCACAGGGAGGCAGCAACCAACCACATTTCATCATAATATTCCTCTACTGTAGAACAGCTTATAGCCTAGGACCTATATGATGACTGAGTGACATTAAAGCACTCTGTGGGTATTCCATCTTATCACTATTGAGGTAGTTAACGAAGCATTGGCTCTTTTAAGCTCTCGTTTACCTAACCCTGCAGTTCTGGTCCCTAGTGAGGCTAGGTAATAACTAGAATAGCAGCAGCTTAGGCAAGAAGAGCAGGTTGACCTTAATGCTTCCATAGAGGTAACCGCCAAGAAGAAGCTCTCTCTAAACTGATATAATGAGTTCCATGTCGACTTGACGATTTTTAACAGACAAGATATTTATCTGAAACAATTATCTCCCCTGCAGACATAAATGAGTTGCATTACAGAAAGCCAGGTGGTTTGGTGGACTCTCCTTGTCCTAGCAAATCCTCAGACTTCCAAAACTAACCATGATTGAGTCCTGTATTGATAAACTGAGAGTGTAGAAGGTGATTCATTTATTGTCATATTAGGGATGAGTGTCGCTGGCCTTTATAATTCTAGTTAAATAAACCATGTGGCACTCTACAATTAAAACGAATTATCCTTGTTAGAAGAATTTCCCTTTTCTGAAACCAAAGCTTTAGCATAATAAGTTTGATAATTTGATTCCCTTATTCATATCTTTCCATTCAGGGAACTTTAGATTGAGTCATGAGCAGAGGTGCTACCTTAGACTCCATCTTGCTGTAGGATACCCATGTATCAATAATATGGGAAACTCATGGCCAGTTACTACACACTTCCTCAAAGACATTCGACTAGGTCGAGGGACTGTGTATCAAAAAACCTGGACATGTCCAAACACCAATCGATAATTGGATAAACTATCTCTCTAAAAACAGTTACATGACGTGCTGCTGAGTGTACACTATCTTTGACCTCAGAACCTTCTGCATGAATTACCGAAATTCAGCCCTAGGGCGAAAAATACGTCCTTTGTTACACTTAGGTTACAAAAAACATTCTCCTCCTCTACCCTAGAACCAGTACAAACCTAAGAATACCTATGTTAATCCATATTTTACTGACTATCCTGATACTAACCACAACATATTAGTATCTGTTACACGTCTGGACAAAGCCAGTATATCTATACCGTCAAATCAATAAGCCTCGGTCACAACATATACTTCGGAACATTTATATATAGCTATGTACCATCGAGTAATGCAAATACAATGATACATTTGTGGTTTCCTTGATATGCATGTGAAAACACCAATCGCTTCACATGGCAACAATACTGACTCAAACCCTATGACTGCCAACGATCCACCTAGTGAATGGAAAAAACATATAAATATGTTTTTTCAAAAATAAAAGTAGAGATCGCTGACTCTTCTTTCACTCTCATGAAGCTTGTGTCAACATGAAACATAGCTGACCTTTATACAAAGGTATTTGGAACACTGCCACTTAAATGGATTAGAAGCTTTTTAGGATATAGAAATTGGAAGTGTTGAACTTCTGCACTTCATTTAATATGGATATTTCCTATGGAATATTCTTTATGTCTGAGCTTGGGCATTTCTACTTGTTCAGAATAACTACGGACATTAATCGGAGCTATAGAATTGCATATTTTCATTTATATTTCATGATAATGATGGTAGATTAATCCTTATATTTCATATTTTATGTGCAGGATTTCTCAGTTAACTTTCCAAGTTTAGAGAGACCATTTACAAGTCTTGAATTATGTGTGTATAATTAAATTTATTTCTGGCACACAACTTCAAATCAAGCAGATTTTATAGATATTTCATTACTAGTTTTTCTGGGTCAAAGCTACTCCCACTTATATTTCTTACAATGTTTTCCTTCATTTGTTAAAGAGTAAAGGGAGGAAACACACCACTATACATACCTGGTTGCCCTCTACTTTATTTAGTTAATTAAGGACAAGATCTACTACTAATCTAGCTAGATACTACTATAGACTGCCTACAAGTGTGCACATAGTATAATCTTAATACTGTCTTATTTATTTGTACTAATGTGATAAGATTGTGTCAATAAACATAATTTCAACTATAATCCCAAATATATTTATTATAATGTGACATACATTATAATCCTTAAGAGAACAACTTCTTTTAACCTAGAGAGGCCAATTAAGAGGTAACGTCAGGCAGGTGTCATGATAATGACTAAACATCCATGATTATACATGACTCATAGCATCAGTCACAGGTGTTAGAGAAATTTCGCTCTATGTCTTCTTGGTAGTTATAGGGTTTCACATGATGCACAGTTGGTGCAACGAGTGTAATGTTATTGGTTGATAGTATGAATGACTTACGGTTGTGAGTCATATCCGGTTATGATTTTACAAATTACTCAACTTAAGAGTTATAGGTTTTGTGTATATGACTCCCTTTGCCATTATGACTTGTTTTATGAGTCATGATTGGTTCGGGATCATGGGTGGTTCAGTTATGAGAGCCACCAGGTAGATTTTATAATATCAGTAATAATGTGTCACAAAGGTGGAGTGACCTATATACATTTATCACAAGTGTTATATTTGTGGGGAGAGGACCAATATAAGGACCTGCTGTCCTCAGTATATTTGAAATCTCCACAGCGCGAGTTTTATCACAACACTACCACACCGCCTCTCCACGCATATCAATGCTCTTTTGCCTAATAGGGTAATTTCTATAACCGTCCCTGTTACCACTCTCCCTCCAGATAGAATTCACTGGTCACGTGTTACAATTGGTGACTTTGCAAGGTAGGATTTCATATGACTCATAGTTATAAGTTATAAGGTAGTCAGATTTAGCACTATGACTGATTAGTAGTCATGGGGTTTCACATGATGCATACTAGCACAATTATAGTTTTATCGTTATTGATTGATAGTGTGCAAGACTCCAGGTTGTGTATCAAAGGATTTTATGAGTTCCACATATGACTCATATTATGAGTTATGGGTTTCATGCCCGTTACCACTTTGTGCATATGACTGGTTATATGAGTGATGATTGGTTTTGGGACATTGTGCTGTTGACTCAATAGAGTCTACTCATAGATTTCATACTATGACTAAGTATGAGTTATAGAGGTCATGTGACTCATAAGTATGAGTCAACAGGGTGAGGGTTGAGGGAAGAGTGACTATATCAGGACCTCTATGTGGCCTGTAGCAAGGACTCTTCATGCAACCATCTACTCGTGCCAAGGTTGCGGCGTTTGGCTGCAACCCCCGCATGTTCGCAGGCTCACAACCGGGGGCACTCATACTGAGTGCCTGACAGCTCAACATCACTTTGTGGCTCAACATCACTTTGTGGCACCACAGCACTTTGTGGCTCAACATCACTTTGTGGCTCAATACAGCTCAGAAGAGTAACATAATATTTTAAAGTAGTAGTATATAACTACAAATCTATTTCCGCAATTTGGCATTTTTAATACCCCTAATAATAAGCATGGATACCTTCCTTTTATATGCTAAAATAGAAGCCCTGTCCTTTGCATCCTTTGCCTTAGCCTTTACCCTGGCTGATTCCCTGGCCTTTGCCCTGACTTGGAACTCCTTGCCTTTTGCCTTGATCTCATCAAGGAATGGTTTACGTCTTGCTTGCTCTGCTTTCTTTTTAGCATTCTGAGCTCTTCTAAGCTGTATCTCTGCCTTTTCCAACTCTTCATCCTCCTTTCGTTTGACCATCTGTCTCGCTTCAGAGGCATATATCACTCCCCCCTTTTGGATCTGCCTTCGGCTTTGAGCCCTTTGTCTGGCATTCCTTGCCTCCTCGGCAGCTCGGGTATGCTACATATGTTCCATTGCCAATGCACCTGATTGTGCAAGGGCTAACCCTCCTTGAAGGACAAGCTTTAGCTTGTTTTGGAAGCTGGGTGGTAGTGTTTTTGCTTCGCTGAGTAATTCTTCACTCATGGTTTGGAGGCTGGCAACAGTAGAGGGAATAGTGAAAGGAGATTCAGGTTGCTGAGGTAATGGTGCTTGAGGAGTGGATGCTGCCTCCCGAAGTTTGGCAATAACGATGTCTGGATTATATGGTATAAAGCCAGTTGCGCGAAAGGCGGATCGAACTGTGGAAGGCTTGAAAGCCTGCTGGCGAATGGAGTCTATTGTGTCGAGGAAATCTGACTTGTCGAAGTCACCGCAGCCAGTCCTTGTGGCTTCTTCAACTGCCTCAGCATGGTAATGCTTATAGGGTTGAAAAACCACAACATCTAATGGCTGGAGTAAATGGCAGGAGTGAGGAGGAAGACAGAACACAACAATTTTATACTGGTCGCAATAGTCCAGAAACTCCTTAGTACAGTGGGATCCAAAACCATCAAGCAGGAGTAGACGATATTCTCCACCCTTGCGCAGTGCTGAGAATTTCTCAAAGTGTACTACCCACTTCATGGGTAACTCATCATTGTTGTACCCACTTTCGGAAGTTCCCACAAGGTAATCATCAGGAATTCGGGTAGTTGTGTACCAAGATTCCTGGTGGATGACACCTGGAACAATAACCATAGGTGGGAGTACAACTCCATCCCCACTGATGGTTTCACAAACACTTATGAGCTCACGATTGGTGGAGCTTCCGAGAAATGACTGCCGAGTTGGTTCCCGTGTAATGATCCATTGGTCTCGACCAACACCAATGCGAAAACCCGTTTCGTCGAAGTTGTATGTATCACATCTCAGAATATCGTACTTCTGACAAACTGTACGGTATTTATCAAACCAGGATTTTATATCATCTGGGCGATGGGCGTGTTTCCGATCGATATCGATGGTAGGTTGCTTGCGAATGAAGTACTGCGGGTGTCGGTTGAGGAATCGCTGGGCTCAATAATTACTTACTACTGGTGCTGGTTCAGAACCAGAATGTGAAAGTTTAAGGACGGCATTGGCAGATCCTGTTAGAATTTGAAGCCGAGCACTGGTACCTACGGTATACAGGCGGTCCAGGTATTGGCATACTGCTAGTTCCTGATCATCGGAGAGCTTATGATTGGCTCCAGGCCATTCTTGCCGTGACTGACGGCCCTTAAATCGTGCTCGTATTAGGGAAACGGGAATCTCATAAGTTCGAGCGACTGCTGCAAGATTTGGATGTTCATCTTGAGTGCTCTCAAGTGATCGTAGGGCTGCCCGAATGCGAACTTCAGTATCCTTATATGTCTCTTGTCGCTGACTGGGAAGAGTAAAAGAGGGTGCTGGTGGCATAATTGGTATTGCTGATATGATCGCTTGATCACAAGAAAGAACCCTCTTGTACAAAAATTATTTTTTAAGACATTTTACAATTTTTTTTTTCTCATTCAGTGCCAAGATCTTAGTCAATAACTCTATTAATACAATTCTACCCTCTCTTAATCTACAATAATATATACTATTAAGCGAGGTTAAACCCTTTATAATACATAAAGCCACAAAGTGATGTTGAGCCACAAAGTGCTGTTGTGCCACAAAGTGATGTTGAGCCACAAAGTGATGTTGAGCCACAAAGTGATGTTGAGCTGTCAGGCACTCAGTATGAGTGCCCCCGGTTGTCAGCCTGCGAACATGCGGGGGTTGCGGCCAAACGCCGCAACCTTGGCACGAGTATGTTCTTTCCTATACAATAACTAAAACCTTTTACCTTCCTCCTC
>QFET01025517.1:0-13215 GCA_003316355.1 Tuber calosporum | reverse complement strand
CCCCCCAAATGTGTGTGTGTGAAGAAATGGCTATCGCATTTATCACTGACTTTCAATCCCAGTTTTCTCAAGTATACGAGGAAAACCAATGTGCAAGAGTAATTATCTACAATGGAGGGATATCGGGGGTGAGCACCCACCCACTCAATACGTTCAAGAAAGTCCTATATTATAAAAATATAAAAAATTGCGCCCGTAAGGTCAGATGCGGTGCTCGAGTATGATAACACGGTATCGTACGTGACACCAACTCTGTCCCGTAAATTACAGCCTGTCAAGTATCTCTTGCTATAAAATCGGATAACGATTGGTAGTACCTTTAACCATAGGAGAGCATTCTCCAGAGAGCGCTGGTTAATCGAGATCCCGTATGAAGAGTGGGTTTTAGGTAGCCTACCCGGAGAGATTGGATTGGATGGTGGTTGGACGAAAGGACTTGAATATGAGAATTCGGTGGTACTTGAGGACCGCGTTGAGGAGGGCGCTACTAAGGGAGACAAGTTGAACTCACAATATTCTAGCCCGAAATGCAGCGGGTTAATTGTGCACAATAATATGAAAACCCCATATTATATAAGATTTCTTTCCCTCCCCCTCTAACTATGATAGAACAGGTGTAAACCCTCCCAGTCCCTCTCACATCTCCCTTGAGATGCCAAGTGGTTTTTCCACGCCATCCGGGCTAACAGCGCCTAGTAAATCCACGGCAAAAAGTTACCGTGCTATATCGTATTGTATAGTGTCGTACGCTCTTATAAACTTACGGGGACCGAACAGTACAATTCACCGAGTGACGCCACATGATCCCAGATTGATTAGTAACAGGTATATCAAGAAATCCGACGAAAACAAGGCGACGCTAAAAGTGAAAAAGAATAACTGTGACTCTCGCCCTCCCCATTTCCCAATTCTCAGACTCAACCCGCGATTGACAACATCTCTCTCTCTCTCTCTCTCCAGACAATACACTATAATCCCCGAGATGTAGATGGTTGGCCAGCACGAGCCTGTAGCTGCAACTGCAACTGCAGGGAGAGGAAGGTATACGGTAGGTGGGCAACACCCAAGATTCCCTCCCGCTCGCGGAGAACGGGAAGGTGATACATTCTAGGTAGGGGAGAAAGGAAACTTCGATGAGGAAGGGCCCTGGTGAGATCGTTCGTTAGTGGAAGGTATGGAATGGCGGATCCGAGTAATCTTTCTAGAACTTGGAGTGCCTTTCGGGGAAAAAACATATGGAACACATCTTACCTCCCCTTCTTCGTTTCCTTCCTATTTCCCACAAGAGATGTGAATATACCCTGTCGGCATGAAGGAAAGTTGAAGGGTAGGAGGAGTGGGACTTCCCACGTTTTCTGATCAAGGGAATATGGAACGATCCAGGTCGCCACGCTGCAGGGTTTGTGATACTAAAGGACAGGCTTTTGGTCCCCTCTTCAATTTCCGAGCTCCCCTCTGTGTTTTTTCTTTCTCTCTTCTACTTGGAACTTTCTTTATTGTTTTGCTTCACTGTTTATTGCATAGCCCTTATACCAGATGTCCCTCCTAAGCTTCCCGAATGAACTCCTCTTGCTAGTAGCAGAAGACCTAACACCCAAGGATCTGAAACGCTTCCTAGAAACCAACAGCGATCTAGCGACCCTCTTCACCCCCCTCCTACACAAGCACGCCCTCCGCGACAACACTGTCCTCCTCTGGGCCGCGGCGAGGGGCCAGGACCCCCTGGTCAAACTCCTCCTGGAGAAAGGCACAGACGTGAACCTCCAAGCAGACAACCTACTACGCACCCCACTGCACGAAGCTTGCCAAAACGGGCACGAAAGCACAGTTAACCTCCTCATATCCGCCGGCGCCGATGTCTCCATCCCGAGCATCCACGGAGACACACCCCTACACCTCTCCATAGCCCACGCCAAAATCTCCGAAGCCCTACTCGACCGCGGGGCCAACATCAACGCCCAGAGCTTCTATTGGAACGAGACAGCCCTACACAGAGCCATCGACGTTGGCGCCGAAGAAACGGTCCGGCTCCTGCTGAGTCGCGGAGCGAGGGTCGACCTCCGCGGGTACTACGACATGACCGTCTTACACCTCGCCGCTGTCAGCGGGAGTAGGCGCATTCTGGAATTGCTCTTGGGGAGTGGTGCGGATGGGTTTGTGGAGGAGAGGGATATGGAGGGGGAGACGCCGCTGCATAGGGCTATTCGGCATGGCTTTCGGGACATGGTTGATTTACTGCTCGACCTCGGCGCGGACGTCTCCGCCCAGAATTATATTGGGATTATGGCCCGGCATACTCGCCAGGATAGGGCTCATGGGAGGGAGGGGATTGAGGAACTGTTGGTTAGGGCAGTGAGAAGGAGGGGTGGGGGAGGGTATTAGTGGGGTTTGGCGTTAGATATTCTCTTTTTTTTTTTTTTTTTTTCCTCCCCCGCCAGATGTAATACACCTGCATCATCTTCGGAGTTTTGGTAGTAGTTTTTTTTCTTTCTTTACGGGGTTTCAACCAGCGTAGCGTTAGGTCAATCTCAATAAAAGCATAGACATATAATATAATCACGAAACTCTCCAAGTGACCCTGGATGAGTAATTACATTCCCTTCTCCAAGACGCTGATCGGCAGAAAGCAAACGAGACACAGCTTCACCAAGTAAATACACACATTTACAAAAGCGTGCAGACGTAGCCAGATATACAGGGCACTACTCCCATCCAACTTTCACCAAATCTCATTCAACAAACCACCCTAGTGACTTCCCAACCCACCATCCCCCGGTATCCACCACTCATACACCCACTTCCAAACACCAGCTCGGTTTCTATGGGCTCAAACCAAACCAAATAAAACCTCCTAGAAAAAGCTTTGTAAGGAGAGAAAAATGACTCACAAAAGCCCCACCACGGTGAATTCAAACCCTACCGTCTCTCAACCCCTCCCCCCCGACCACCTTGTACATTCTGTCACAACCAGAACCTGAGTGACACCTCATGACCCCACACGCCGATCCTCCTCCCCCTCTCCTGCCACCTCCCAATCCGGAGCTAGCACTACCCTGTAGATCTCCTTATCTTCCCACCAACAACCCCACCCCGCACCCCTTGCCTCCGCGCGTGAAATCCCCAATAAACATGCGGCAAAAAAAACCCCCCACAAGTCAGGTCAAGTGAGGTTAATCGTGAGACAGCCTCCCGGGCCGACCGGACACCCCCCCACGCGACATTTACTGACTGGTGAGTTACTCGTACATGTACGAGTAGTATGAGGAAAGGAGCGGTGGTCAATGCGGTTGCCACGGCTCATCCGCTGGAAAGATTCCTATTTGGGTTTAGCTGTCCGCGTGAGGGGGGGTGTCTAGTCGGCCTGGGGGGTCTGCCTTATCATATCATATATCTTATCACATCATATCCACAAACCCCAAGTCGACCTGTATCTACAGTAGTCAACTCAGCAAAGATTATCTAAGCATGTAGCAAAACCAAGCACCTCGGCCAGCCGGCCCCAGCTAGTAAGTTGTATATAAGTATGTCAATTTCCCACTACATGCGATCGTGTTCCATTTGCAAAAAAAACAGATTTTGAGTATTTTCAAGCTGTTTAGGTGAGTTTTTTTTTTTAACGCAAAGTGTACAGCGACCAGACACAGTAAGGGTAGTAGTAGGAAGGAGATAAGGAAAGTACATTGCTCATAGCAAACTTATGAGTTCTTCCCCCCCCTTTTTTTTTTCCTTGGGAAAAAGACCATAAATGAGTGTCGTTGCCATGCGGGGAAGAGGAAGAAGCCTAAAGAGCGATTAAAAGCCAGAAAGAAAAATAAAAGATAGGGGAAAAGGCCATAGCAAACAAGCAAGACACTAAACCTATACCCCCGCACCAAACCATGAAATGTAGTTCTGCCAAAAAGCAGTAATGGAGTTTAAGAATTAGGAAAAGAGAAAGTATAAAATAAAATGCGAATCAAACAGAGAAGTCCCTCCCCCACATCAACAAAAAAATATACTTTTTGAAGAGGCTAGGCTACCAGAAACCACCCTTCCCGCCTTCACCAGATGCCATTTCCGGATTCTCAGAGATCCAACGTTCAATGTACTTCCTCACAACACCCTTCCTATCCGCCTTGACCTGGGCTTCCGACGTGTTGGTATAGAGTACTAACTCTGCGTCGTACTTTGCCGCGATAGATTCATAGTTCAAGCTCAAGTACACCATCACAGCATCAACAAACTCCTCCGTGACTTCGACGTCGTTATCGTCCTTACGCCGAGGGGGGAGAGATGCGACGGTATACCCAGGAGAGGGGGCCATAGGAGTGTAGATCACACGAGAGAGTGCTGTTCTCGGGCCTCCAAGGAATTGCTTGTTTGACACGGACGACGGGAGAGAGTCTGGGGGAGTTGGAAGTTGGGCATTCATGTTCGTAGTGCCAATATTGAGGGGCGCGGGGCCATCGAGTTCGTTAGTCAGAATGCGAGAGATGTTGAATCCACCGCGCTCCTCGGCCTGTCCCTCCTTCTTTCCCCAGGGAACCGCGAGTTTCCCATGTACGGGGGAATGGCAGATGGGATAGTCATCTGCGGCCTTTTCATCAGAAGCCTGCCTCGGTTGGGGATGTACGATCTCTAATACGCCGTCTCTGATTGCGGAGGTAAACTGAGGACGGACAGTTTCGGATCTCTCGCCTCTAATCCCGCTACCGTCCGTTGCAACCCTGGGCTTTTTGTCCTCATTCCCCTTATCCTCGGTAACAACCGGAAAAGGGTATTCTGCTACCTCTTTCGCACGTTCACGCTTGATCCCTGCTCTCTCGATAGCCCCCTCCTTTTGGAGATCTTTCTCCAAGCCGAGAATATATGGGCCAAATTCGTCCTCCCCACAACCCCGCCTTACAGCCTTGGCACCCACAGCTTTGTTCAACTTATTAGAAATCTCCCACGTAGAGCTAGCTGCGGATGAGGTAGGTGAAGTGCTAAGACTAGGGCATTTAGATCGTTCCGGGCTGCCGACCGGGCTTGGAGGTACTGAATCGACGGGTTCATGGAGATGCGAAACGTGATCATTAGGACGAGCCCAAACCTTTCTCACAAGGCGTCTCTCCCTTTCTCGATCTCTCACAAAAGCACCTGATGCAGGGTACAAGCCTGGAGTGTTGGGCTTAGTGGTACTACTTCTCCGCAGGTAGTGGTGACCGCTGGGACTAGAAAGTGCTACGGGTTGCGGAGTGTTTTGGGCCTCAATCTCCAGGTGCATTTCCGGCTGAGGCACGCGAACGCGATTGGACCGCCGAGAAGTCTCAATAGGTTGGGGAATCAAGGGCCGTGCTGCGATGGGCCTGTGAGAGCGTTTTGTAGTCTCGTACGGCTGAGGGACAATATTAGGTCCGAAGAAAGAGGTTGTCGGGGTTGGTGGATCCTGTTCGGCTCTCTGTATAGGAGCTGCAATTGGCCGGTTTGACCTCCTGGTGGTTTCTTCCGGCTGAGGCAGAGCCGATTCCTGTGACTTCCGGGGACGATGAGATCTCCGCGAAGATTCAATTGGCTCTGGTAGTGCCTCCGCGGAGGAGGGCTTGGTACTATCCCTCCCACCCTTGTTGTCCAAACTTCCCCCACTTCCGCCGCTCCCTAGAGGGGCCTTTCTATTGCTTCTCCGTACAGTTTCAATTGGTTGAGGAAGTCCCATCCAAACGCTCTCTTCACTCTCTACTTTCAACTTTTCAGGACGCCTATTGCTTCTGCGAGTGGTCTCGATTGGTTGAGGAAGGAATGGGCAAGAGGGTGCATAACTGGTATTGTTTTCTGGAAGGTTAGGTCTATGGTTGGCATTTGGGCGATTACTCCTCTGGGCCGTTTCTTGCGGTAAAGGAATAGGCAAAAACACCTTTCCTCTCCGGCCAGATGGTCTAACTCGTTGTTCTCCCTGGTTATCCCTAACTTTACCGGCCTTCTTTGAATGTGCTGCCAGCCTCTTTCTCCTGGCCTCTTCATCTTCCTTCCTCTTCTTCTCCGCCTCCTCGTCCGCCTTCTTCTGTTCTTCTGTCCTTGTATCCTTAGATGGAAGATTTCCCTGCATAACATAGTCATTGGCATTCACGCAAGCTGCGCTCGACTTGGCCTCTGGCTTCCTAGCGAGCTTAGTCCGGATGGTTGGCTCGACCCTCTGTGGTGGAGGAGCTGGAACGGGGAATCCTGAAACAGACCCCAACCACATAATCTCATCCAAGCTCCTATTCACCCTGGGCTGATACAATTGCGCCCTTCCATCATCAATGCTATTGTTTTTGCTCCTGGAAAAACTGCTCCGCTTAGAGTGACAAACGGAAGTAGCGCCGACAGTAGGAATCTGGGGAGGTGTGCCGGGCTGGTTCTTTGGTGCTTTGGATCGAAAGTGCGGCTCGCCAGCTGTCGGAGGTGGCTTCCAGATGGAAATCTCTTCGGTAGCTTTTGGAGCTTGTGGGAAAAATGGGGAAAAGTAGGAAGGGGCCTCTTTTGGAATCTGCTGCTTTGGAACAGCATTTTGCAGTGGGTTTAGAGGCATCACGACTGATTCCGCGTTTGTATGCTGCAGATCGGATGCGAAGTAAAAGTCCAACTGAGTGCTCGTATGACCGGTTTGCGAAATGTCTTTTTTGCCACCCTTGCCGTCCCTCTCTCTGGTCTGAAAAGCCTGGTGTTGAAGGTTGAAGGCTAAACTCCGTAGAACTTTTCAGCAAGCCGCCGGCCGAAACAAAGTGGGAGGAGCTCTAGTAATAAATAAAAACAAATCCGGGGTAGAAGGCAGGGCTCGTGTGTCACAAATGGGATCTGCTGGGATGCGAACAGAAGAACAACCGTGCCGACCAGACTGACACCACGTCAGAAAAAAACAAAAACCAAAGCCGACTATTTGAAAAATGTAAAAAAAGAATTCAAGCGGGTGGGGTGATTGCTATGACGAAAGTAATTTGTCGGAATTTTGGGGCGTATTTTTTTTTTTGAAAAAAAAAAAAAANNATATTCGGGGTGAGCCTACCTGCTCAATCCGGAAGACGCTGGTCGGAAAATGGTGTGTCCCAGTTCCTTGCAAGAGTTTCCTCGTGGGGTGGAGGATCTGGAGGATGGTTTGCAGGCAAGCCGCCGAAGAATAAGAAGGAAGGGGCCAAACAACGAAAGGGCCTAGCTTTGTCAGCCTTGCAAACGAGGGTCAGGGCAAGTGAGCTGTGGGGAGGGCTCTACACTCGCTTCTTTTCGCCAGCTGCCCCTCCGATAGAAACAAAACACTCGCGAGAAAAAAGAAAAATTAAAATTAAGGTGAGAGATTTGATTGAGGTTCGGATCCGACGCGGGTACCTTCAAAAAAGTAATAGAAGAATGAAGGATGTCCTGGTAGTAGAAATCAAGAAAAAGAGGGAGGGAGGAACCAGTTTTCCTTTAACAAACTACGGTAGTCAAGACAAGAAAAGAAATGAGAGAGAGAAAAAATCCCGATATTATCCCATGCAATGATGAAACGTCGGCGGGGGTGCAGGGGAAAATCCTGTTTCTTCCGTAGGTTTTTATCGGTTCTTATCCGACAGATACGATGGACGAGGGGTGAGATAAAAAGAGCCGCTGTCGCAATCCCGACGATTTGCGGCTTTGAGCAACACAAAAGAGGAGGTTGTCCGGTATGAAGGGGTTGTTGCCTTTGTTGGAATTTTCAAATTATTACTGTTGTTTTCTTGCACCTCCAATGAGCAATTAAAGTGTAATGCTAGATAGGCAGGATAACAACTTTTCCCGGAGCAAGTCGATAGTGCTGCCGTGGATGGGTGGAGATAAATCTACTCGTATGAATGATGAAGGAACTCCACCCCGGCCACTGCTCTCGATTGCTTCAAGCTGTACAACAGACAGCGCAAAAATTCTGTTCCCTTGGACAATGAGGAGGGACAGGGAGAATGAGTTATGAGAAGAATGCAACACGTTCTCGAAATTCGAGGGGGGTGCCCTATATCGCCCGCAATTAGGGAGAAAGTTCAGCAAAAGATCACACAATTATGTCAAGAATGGGCTAATAGCACGAAGCAGGAAGTTGAGTGGCGTAAGAAAAGGAATCAACCAAGAGTTTCAGGGACAGTGGAAGAGAGTGATGGATATAATAGAGAGATGGACAGATCGAGTACGGCAAATTGACTGGGTTGAAGGGTGGAATGAATGGAAAGGCACACAACACACACCTTGAACGAGGGACAAACGCAGAACCAGCAGCCAAGCAACAATAAAACAAAATAATAATAATAGTAATAATAATATAAGAAAAGGGGAAAAAATGAAAAAAAAATATGACAGCGGGTGGGGGGTAAAGATGGAGGAAATATAGGATGAGGAACAGTCGACAAGATAACCAGTGCGGGTGCTGAGAGCGGAGGAGAGCAATGACACGGTAACGAGGACGGGGGAGAGAGAGGGAGGGACGGATATCAAATGTAGGCGCAAGGGAGTCTGATACGTGTAACAACCGAAGCAAAGTGGTGGGTTAACCCGCAATTCAATTACCGTATGATACTGTACTCGTACTGTTTCTCGTCTTTGTTACTTCAATGCCTGCGCTGTGCCGGTATGTTGTCGGTGGTGGGCCCTACTTCTACCTAGTTGATGGATTAAATCGAGTGTGCATGAGTGGTGGAAGAACAGGAGACGGTGTACTGTACGGTACTCGAGCAGAGATGGAGGTGGGAAGGAGAAGGGAGCAAATTCCCTTGAGCTACGGCACTGTACGAGTACCGGTACTCGAGCATGAGCTCGAATTGTTACCACTGCTGATTGGGGGTTGTGAATAAATTCCTACAATCCGGGAGTGGTGATTTGGAGTTGAAAATGCTACTGTAGCAGTACGGTATAGAAGAACAACCACAGCAGCACGATATAGAACAACAGACTGACAATTACTCTGCACGAGACGCAAGACAGTCAAGATAGCACTGAATGGACTGGATCACCGTACGGTATATTTGAGTATATCTGAAACATACACGGCACCACCAAGAACCCACGCGGGTGAGTTCAATTCTCGAAAAAAGGTCTCGTCCATCCGAAAGCTGCAAGGAGCCCCTGTGATAGGCCGTCGACAATCGGCCGCTCATCGCATGAACTAACTTTTACCTCTTCGGCCATTGCCCCTGCCAGGTGAATGTCTCGCAAGGCTAAGAACGGCCATTTCACCTTACTAGGCACGCTAAGCGATGAGAGCTAAAATCTGTTTCCTTCTACCGTATCAACTGGGAAGAACCAGAATACCGTACGCTAGCTAGGGCCAAGGGGAAGAGAAATTGCTTCAAAGGGTAATAATAATATCTGTCAGAATCGCCACCTAATCACAGAATTTCGTCTCTCTTACAGCACCAGTTCGGTGTCCTTTGAAGGGTGGCACCTCTTCGCTATCTTCTATACCCTTGCTAGCGTACGGTATTCTGGTTCTTCCCAATCAATACGGTGTGTACTCGTACTATCATAGTAGACCCCCCCCCCACCTTGCCCTCTATTCTTGCTTCTCGGACCTGGTCACTTCCTTTCCCTGCTTGGCCCTATTCTCCTCCCTCTCCTAACAAGCTCACTGTGCCTTAGCTCATGTACTAGTACATACAGCATGGTACTGTGCTTCCTACAACCAAGAGACACCATAGTCTACTCGTACCGTACTGGTACAATACAAGTGCCCTATGTATCACATAAAACACCCTATTCTCCCCAAGCACAACAGCAAAATAACCCTAACCCTACCCAAAATACAGTGCGCACCTAAATTCCCTCTCCCTCTCTTCAGGTGCCAACGTCCTCTTCTCCGCCTTTCCTCCTCCGCAACAATCAAATATCAAATATTATTGTGTTTGCGCACCCAACTCAGTTACACCATGACCACGCATATCTCGTGTTGTCTGAGGCCCAACGAATTACTCGAGCACAGAACACGAAAAAAAAAAAAGAAGAAAAAAGTCATATCCTATCGGAGTCGCCCGCCCTTCCACTCAGCATCTTCAAATTGAAGGCGTCTGCCTGCGTATGATATGGTGCCTGATTGTAATGGTACAGAACTGGACTTCTTTCGTACTCAGGGGGCATCCGACACACTCTACGCTCTCTCTACATACTCTCTGCACTTTACTGCACCTTGGGAGGCCGGATCATTCGCCTCATCCCACTCAATTCCTGCGTGAGGCGAGATCAATATTCAATTCTCTGAACATAGTGAGGCGGGAAGGCTACGGATTGGATTACTGGATTGTATTTTCTAAAACGCAAACGAAACCATCAAACTGGGAGAGATACCGGTGGAAACCTTTCCTCCTGGTCACGCGTTTTTCTCCTCAGAGAGCAATCACCGAAAGGTTAACGTAACCTCCGCTTGGTGGGTGTCTGCATCCTCGATCCTGCCTACCGTACCTATCGTATGCACGCCCCCATCACCACCCCAACACACCAGAAATTTCGTCCGTGAAATCAAAAGCCCGGTTTGGTTTTGCGCCCGAGAACCTGCTGCACGGGACCAGCATGTACGAGTACGGTACTCGAGCATCTGTCTATATTTCCTTCGCTCCACAATATGGTACTTGTACACCCGGTATTCGTCAAATTGGGGCATTGCCCGTATAACGATAAATTACACCGCCGTGAGCTTCCTTCATGAAAGCAAAACATATACCATATACCCGTAACCACCGATGCCCAATTTGCAGCCATATGGATTATCTACAATACGGTATGTCTCCCATGTCATGCGGCAGGCATGGCGGCTAGGTCGTGTACGGTAAGCTATCGTACCACGGCAGCTAAACACGCACCTCCACGACCCCCAAGAACCAGGAAAAATAAAACACCGGCGCTCCGAAGGCTCCAAGTGGCAACTGAACGCGACGACATGCCATCCACCCTGATTTCTGTCCCTTCCCCAGTGTCTGGCGGGAGTTACGGTACGTACCGGTATTTTTTTGTGCGAGAATAATGAGCTCGGTGACAAGAAAGCCACACCTACCGGGTTTCCAGCACAAAAAAATTCCCCCTTCTCAACAGATGTCTACTCAACACTATATCGGTATTGTCAAAAAAATTCGGAGAATTGTTGAACAGCACAGTTTGACATGGGAATTCACATAATTAAGCACCGGGTTACTGAAAAAATGCTGGGAATCTAGGGTAGGTGTGGAGCTCAAAAACACTATGACAGCCAATTTATGTAGGATCTCTGCATGGCAATCATGTTGGCTGGCTGGCTTCACCCAGCTACCGACAGCAGTCAGCAGAATAAAAAACAATTGGCAATTTTATACGGTATGTTAAACTATCTGTGGTTCTCTTTCGCTTGATTGCTGTTTGAAGAACAAAATTTGGCGTGCACCATTGCGGTGGTGGTGGTTGGATAAACCTGGGCATTTTGTGTGGAAAACCGGCGAGTGCTGGTTTCCTGTCCTTTGGAATAAAGTTGATAACCAGGATCGTGCTGTTGTCCTGCCAAGAAGAAAGCTTTATTTTTCTTTCTCTCTCCCCCCCCCCTATAGCTGCATGCCCTGTGCTGCTGAATTGAAGTTGAGAGTGTGAGAGTGTGAGAAAAAAGTCAAATTTCCCCTGCAAAAGTGCCTCACCGTAACATTTGCGGTATAATGGGCGAGTTATCTACAAAGATGGCTCTGGGAAAAAGAAATTCTTATCTCGACAGTTTGCCACATGTGAAAATTCTAACCAACCCCTCATGAGGGGTGATGAAAGAATACCGTACGGTACTGGACTCGAGCATTGTACGGAAGAATGCCCAAGTTTATTTCAGGAATGCCTGGGTTGCATGTCCGGTAGCTCGGAACCGAGCCTCCTGTCAAAGATACTTGTAATCTGGTTATCACACACCGTTTTTGATACAATGAGATCTTTATTCCTCCTGCCAGCGCGTTCTTGAGCCGCAGAGGATATATTGCTCGCAGGGTTGTACAGCGCGCCGTGGCGAACTATTGGCAATCCCACTCTTACCTGCACTATCTCCTCTAACCACACGCAGCCAATAGCCACCCTACAACGGCCCTGACATGATACTTCCAGAATATTCCCCGGGCAAAAGTTCGAAAATTGCCCAACCAGTTTACCGTATTATTCTCCGAACTCATGCATATGCAGTACGAGAACAAGCAGTCGGTACTGAGATCCGTTTGTTTGCAGTTGAATTTCCAATAAGCGTGCTGACTGCGGTGAAATCAATTGGGCAAGCTGTCAGAGGAGCTCTGTGGGTCTACTTTTTGAAAAATTCTTCCGTGTAGTGACGGTGACATGGTCTCACACCGGCGTCGGTTTTTCTTTTTTTTTTTTTGGTATCCTTGCGTGAAAACGATAAGGTGATACCTTCCACAGTCCTTTACCGACACTTCACCCCCGAAAGCTGCTACGGTAGGTAAAAGATATAGGCCTAGGTCTCACTGTGATCGGTGCCTGCGTCGGGAAAGCATGCCGGGCCTTCAGCGGGACCCGGGTGAACTTTCGGCCCCGAGGAAATCGGGGATAATTTCGAGTGATCTTCCATGACTACTATACCCATCTCGGAGGATGGTGGCATGTGGGTAGGGCTGCGGTCTAGATCTGAGGAAGATGGAGCGGTAGCACTGCGGGGTAAAGGCCTTCTTGATAGGGAAGGCTTCTGGTACTTGAGTGGGACATGTGGGGATGTGGCGGCGTCATCAGCTAGATACTCGTATATGGGTGGATACCGTAGACCAATACAAATAGAAAATGGGAGGGGGGCGGGCCTGCACGACATGTGAGAAAATCCAGGGTCCTAACAACATACCGATAATTGGCCCCTTGATCTTCAAATTGGGCAACGTACGAGTAATCCATACGCAACCTTGACAATTGGTTGGTCGGTCAGAACGACAGAGCATCATATCATACTCCGATACCAGGGTTATTCCGAGAACCTTCCTTCCTTCCTAATGAATACTATGGTACGGTACTCATTTCTGATCCGCAGCCAAGCCAATCGGTTGTAAAGGGGAAGGGAATTCCGTGAACGCTTTTTGCCATCCCCTATTTGCCAGACGGGGTATCTACGTCAGTTTGACCCATGTCACGGATTATCTCCCCCACCCCGGTCAACAGTAAAATACGGTACCATAAGCGGGCCTCACCATACATGTACAGCATCAGTCTCCAAACTTACGCATCCCCCGACTAACGCAAAGCTAACAACACCACGCCACCCCGCAACTGCCCCGCCAACCCGCACCC